>JAODAL010000726.1:75000-278569 GCA_025379985.1 Phyllomedusa bahiana | reverse complement strand
ACAAAAAACGAGGCAAAACGCTTTCTCAATAGGCTCCGAGGGCACTAAAGTCCCGGCAGAGGACTGCCGGAGGAGGAGCCAATATATAGGATCAGCGGCCGGCAACAGCCAATTACCGGCGCACTGACCCTTTAAATCTGAGAAGGCCGGCGCGCTCACGCCCTAGGGAGCGGGGACGCGCGCACCGGCCGGGATAGGCACGCCTGGAGTCAGGAGCGAGGTCGAGTGAGTAGCTGACCACCGAAGGATGAGTGCGCCCACGGTCCGGCGCACAGACCGCGGGGCCACTCACCCCCGGTACGAGGGATGGGCTGCGGTTTTTCAAACCGCTGGCAGCCCGTAAAACATTGTACATGTTCATTCTTCCATCCAGTTTTCAGACGGCATACAGACATGTCAATGGGAAGGGGGAGGATAAACCGACCGGTATTTGTCTTGTGCTGTGGGGACGCGCCCTAATTGTTCTCGGGCTTAAATATGGCTACTATTACTGCACCTTCATATCGACTGCCTTGCTAGGTAGTATCTCCCTCTATAATAATCGAAAAATGGGAGTATGGGGCTTATGTATATCTACAATAAAATACAATTATTGACAGCCAGGATGCTGGGGACAACCCTATATGAGAACTGTTTCGCCATATTCATCCATCTTTCCTAGAAAAACATGTATCAAAAAATGGGCAAACAGAATTCTTAGCGAATTAATGGAAGAACTCTGCAAAGCCATAAAACCATCTCGCAGAGCTGTTTGTTAAGATAAGAAGCTTCTAGTGAAGGAAAAAACCTACTTGCTGAGAAGACACATTGTTGCTACTGAATTATTTTTGTTAGTTACACATAAATGTGCTTTCAGACCCGACAGGATGGTACAAAGCTGCTCACAGGTCAGTAAACTTAAGGGATAAAGTTTTTCTCAGTAGGAAGATAAGATCAAAGACCGAAAACACTTTTGTCCCGACCACTGCAAGAGCAAAGAGAAGTGGTCAGTTAACTAAAGAAGCTTGTTTTAGCAAGAAGCAGATAAGAACTGCTCTAATGCTTAAATGAAGCAAAATTGGAATAGCAATGTATTTGACAATATTCTTTATCTGTTTAACACTAATGTGATGAGAGTATCCCTTCAACCTCATAGCTGTCATTTAATTGCCCATGTTTCCCCTTCCCCACGTACCTCTACCGTTCTTTCTATTACCGCATACTCACATCCTTTACACTCACACGCAGACCCCATCATGTAGCGTGCTGGGCGGCCACCTACCTCACTGACCCCCTCACCCAGGCCCAGTGTACAGCAATGTGTCCCTGAAAATTATATTTCTTTCTAACGATTTTTCCATTACCTGTTTACTTGGCTCTAAACTGACTATTGAATAGTTTATGAGTTCCAGATAATACCATATAATTAATGAGCCTCTAATTACATAGATTTATATGTTAGCGATAAAGCTAAACATTGTAAAGGGAGGATCTGCAACTACAATAACATACAAGTACATTAGTAATTTAGCATGATGAAGACTGGAAATATCTGCAAAGTAAACCACAAAGCCTATTATTTTTATATTTATTTTATTCATGCCATTAGGTTTTCTTGCCACAAATATTTAATTAAATCGGACACACATACAAACCTATAGAGTAGTTGGTCTTTTTAAATCTATGGGTATTTTCGATCATTTAAACTATAGTGAAGCAGAATTTTTCCCAGTCTGGATGTGCAATCCGCAATTGCCTCTCCTGTTATTAATGGACATTAATATAAATCAGGGCTATCTTTTCCATTGGGCACACTAGGCAATTGCCCGGGGGCCCCACAAGTAAAGGGACCCCAAGTGGTGTATGTAAGGAATACAAGAAACATACCCTGGATCCCTTGGTTGACTTTGCTTATTTAACTGTTTGTGTGTTTTTAAGATGTGCAAACAGTTAAAAACCACAGGGGAGAAGGGAGCCAAAGGCTCCCTGCCCTACCAAATGGTCTTGTAGGCTGCTGGTGTCCGGATATAAGTGGCGTGATAACATGGGTGTGCTTGGGCGGGAGTGCTCGAGGCATGGTCAAGTCTGTCCTGTATATGGGCAGGGCCCACTGCAAGGTTATGCCCTAGGGCCCATAATTCTGTTCAGACGACTCAGATAGAAATGCATTATTCAGGATCTTATGTTGCTAATGTAATTATTATTTTGGTTCCTTATTACAGATTAGTACACACTGCCCATTATTTTTTGGAATTTATCAGTATCTAATATGGGCAAACTTCTTAGTGTGTCCCATGTTTGTAACTGAAATACTGTCACGATTTGGTAGGATTATGACACAACATATTAAAGCATTAATACATGTTGACCAATAGAGGGGGACTTCACAATTAATTGTTTAAACTGTAGAGGACACTGTGACCAGCATTTACCAGCTGGTGGTTTGGGGATGAGAGAGAATGATGCCACTCATCAGTATAACGGAGAGTTCCATACAGAAATGTACAGAATGATGTGGGCAGTACCAAGCAGCCAGGAGGTGGGGTGAGAAAGGGTGGAAGAAGGAAGCCGTCTCATCCAAACTCACTCCACTGTGCCCTGTATTTAGTAGTGTAGTGGATGCATATACTCAGATATAGTGGGGGGGAGTATTTAGTCAGCCACCAATTGTGCAAGTTCTCCCACTTAAAAAGATGAGAGAGGCCTGTAATTGACATCATAGATCGACCTCAACTATGAGAGACAAAATGAAAAAATAAATCCCGAAAATCACATTGTCTGATCTGCTAGTAGTATAATGTTGTACCATGTTAGCCATAGAAAGTAGTAGAAGAGTGAAGAAATCAGGGAATACCTTTTTCAGGCTAACTGAGTATATTTGATGGTGAGCTTTCGAGAGAACTAGCTCCCTTCTTCAGACAAGATGTTATACAAGAAATTGAAAATTCACAGACTTTTTATACACAAAGACATGGACCTTCAAAGAAACTTCGAATTCTTAACAATAACAAAATGCAATATAAGCAGAAAGTTATTTACAACAGGTCAAGCAATCAACTATCTGGAAACTTGTGAGGCGTGACAGAGGGGGTCAGTATTCCTGCGTCTTATCTAGCAGCCATCAGGCCGGGATTTGTGACCATCACAGTTCACATATAGTTTGATATAAAACTAGCATGAATATTTAGCCCATTTTGCAGAGTCTGAAATTTTTGCATTAATTTAAATTCCCATTCCTTTCTCTCCCTCTGCGTCTTAAAGTGTCCCATTAAAAACCACAATCTTCAGATTTTTCAATACAGTGGTCCTCTCTGGAGAATGTTGTGCCACTAGAAGATCAGTTCTACTGTTATTAATAGTGAATCTGTGTGAGTTCATGCGCTGGCTGAGTCTCTGCCCTGTTTCCCCAACATAGAGGCCTGTGATGGGACATTGCACACATAATCAGATACACCACATTGCTGGACCTGCAGGAAAATGTCCCCCTAATTCTGTGCACCTGCTGTGACTGTGGGACAGGTTACACTGTCAGTGGTGTGGATGTGCCTGCAGGTCTTGCACCTGTTTTGCAGGCAGGGTGAGGTGCCATTTTCAGTTGGGGCCTTCAGGGCGCTCCGGACAATAATACGCCGAAGGTTTGGTCTGATTTGGAAAGAATTTATTTGCAAATTATGATGGAAAATAAGTATTTGGTCAATAACAAAAGTTAATCTCAATACTTTGTTATATATCCTTTGTTGGCAATGACAGGGGTCAAACGTTTTCTGTAAGTCTTCACAAGGTTGGCACACACTGTTGCTGGTATGTTGGCACACTAGAGCAGTGATGTTTTGGGGCTGCCGCTGGGCAACACAGACTTTGAACTACTTCCAAAGGTTTTCTATAGGGTTGAGATCTGGAGACTGGCTAGGCCACTCCACGACCTTGAAATGCTTCTTACAAAGCCACTCCTTTGTTACCCTGGTGGTGTGCTTGGGATCATGGTCATGCTGAAAGACCCAGCCACATATCATCTTCGCTGCCCTTGTTGATGGAAGGAGGTTTGCACTCAAATCTCAATGTATATGGTCCCATTCATTCTTTCATGTGCATGGATCAGTCGTCCTGGTCCCTTTGCAGACAAACAGCCCCAAAGCATGATGTTGCCACCCCCATGCTTCACAGTAGGGATGGGGTTCTTTGGATGCAACTCAGCATTCTCTCTCCTCCAAATACGACGGGTTGTGTTTCTACCAAACAGTTCTACTTAGGTTTCATCTGACCATATGACATTCTCCCAATACTTTTCTGGATCATCCAAATGCTCTCTAGCAAACTTAAGATGGGCCCAGACATGTACTGGCTTAAGCAGGGGGATCTGTCTGGCACTGCAGGATCTGAGTTCCTGGCGGCGTAGTGTGTTATTGATGGTAGCCTTTGCTATGTTGGTCCCAGCTCTCTGCAGGTCATTCACTAGGTCCCCCCGTGTGGTTCTGGGATTTTTGCTCACCATTCTTGTGATCATTTTGACCCCACGGGGTGAGATCTTGCATGGAGCCCCAGATCGAGGGAGATTATCAGTGGTCTTGTATGTCTTCCATTTTCTAATTATTGCTCCCACAGTTGATTTCTTCACACCAAGCTGCTTGCCTATTGCAGATTCAGTCTTCTCAGCCTGGTGCAGGGCTTACAATTTTGTTTTTGGTGTCCTTAAACCCAGCTTTTTTTGGTCTTCACCATAGTGGAGTTTTGGAGTGTGATGTTTGGGGGTTGTGGACAGTGGTTTTTTTATTACTGATAAGTTCAAACAGGGGCCTTTTTACTACGGGTTTAATGAGTGGAGACAGAGGGGGGCCTCTTAAAGAAGAAGTTACAGGTCTTTTGAGAGCCAGAATTCTTGCCTGTTTGTAAGGTGACCAAATATTACTTATTTTCCTCCAAATTTGCAAAAATAAATTCTTTCCAAAATCAGACAATGTAATTTTCTGGATTTGTTTTTTCATTTTGTCTCTCTTTAGTTGAGGTCGACCTATGATTTTCGGGTTTACAGCCTCTCATTTTCTAAGTGGGAGAACTTGCACAATTGGTGGCTGACTAAATACTTTTCTTCCCCACTGTGTATATATATATTTCGGTATTTGACCTGGAACAAAAACTCTTCCCTTAAGTGGATGCTTTTTGGTATCTACTAGTATTATTATATATTTAGTATTGTATTATTTTGTAACGTTAGATTCAGCTATTTTCAGGCAAAGGAGTTTTTCCCACGCTAAAAAAAGAATATTTAGTCCATTACTTCTCAATAATTTCTCAATTTGAATATTTTATTTTTTTTAAATCCTTCTTTGGCTAGATTTTGCTGTTATAAACTTGGTATGTCACTCCCTGCTGTTCTTTTTAATTCCTCTTATGAGTGTTCACCTCATTGTTCGTAAAATAAAAAAAGTTATTTGCACTGATTCTTATTGCCTGACCTGCATAATAGCAGACACCACTGTCCTCCATATACAAAAGAATCCAGGTGTTGTGACTGAACCATGTGTGACCATCAGCACTGAACTCTTAGGGTACGTTCACACGGCTGATTTTGAAGCTATTTTCGGAGCGATTTTCGGACTGTTTCCGCTCCCAAAACAGCATAAAAAAAGCCCCCAAAACGCCCCCAGATCATTTGCATTGATTCCTACCTAAATAGGTGACTTGGCACCACACCAGGAAGCAGATGAGCCACCTGGTCTTCACCAGAGCCTGCCGCAAGGTGGGTTGGGCTTTTCTGCGGGAGACTCACAGGTCGCTACCCCTGTCATGGCTGCTCGTAGGGTGCTTTATGGTACTGTAGGAGCAGATGTAGGTGTGGAAGGGTCACAGGCGGGAAGGTCAGGACAGGTGGCAGGCAAAGAGTATTTAAGGTCCAAAGCACAGGGTCAGAATCCTAGAATATCAATGCAGAACAAACAAACTAGCAAAGGTAAGCACACCAACAAACTGGCAAGGAGTGTAGGAGGAAGTGACCTAATAAAGGGTCCAGCGACCAGTGATAGGACATCAGCGCTGCGATGGCCCTTTAAATTTCAAAGAGCTGGCGCGCACACGACCTGGGGATCTGGTAAGCACGCACCAGCCAGAAGCAGAAGACCGAAGCGGAGAAGGGGCAGGGACAGATAAGTATAGGTAGGAACGGGGAGCGCAGACATCGTTACGATAACCTTATTTATCCCACATGGTGGATGCTGTAAAAAAAACTTCAATGACAAAATTACATTCGGTCACTTTACCTCCCCAAAAAATAGGAGTAAAACGTGATCAAAAAGTCATATATATCCCAAAATGCTACCAATAAAATCTATGTCTCAGCCCACAAAGAACAAGCCCTCATTAAGGTACAGTCAAAATACAAAATCTGGTCAGCACATATGTTTTGAAGAATAAACGTATAGGTGCACACTGTTGTGGCAGCAAAAGCTATACAAAAAACAATACAATACACAATACACAATATCAGTAGCACTCCAGAAACACTAACACCAATCAAAGCGGACATTAGAATTTTTGGAACAGCATTTCTGCTTATATGAAAAATATGAAAAAATTGGAGGTTCTTAGTGTACATTCTTGTTATTAATCTCAGAAAAAGATTATGCAAAGCAAATACAAATTTTTTTTTGTTAAATTAGTAAAAAAAAACATAACGAAAACTAAACAATTTTGTTATCACTGGAATCATATAACCTGCAGAAAGAGGTAACCTGTCGTGTATACCGCACAGTGAACGCAATAAAATTAAAACCTCTCAAAAATGTCAGAGTTGCATTTTTTTTCTCATTTCACCCACCATAGAATTTTTAGGGGGAAGTTTCCCAGTGCATTGTATGGTACAATAAAAAGTACAACTTGTCCCTAAAAAAATAAGCATCCATTAGTATTTGTAGTTGCAAAAATAAAAAAGTTCTGACTTTTGGAAGGTTATGTAATTCTGTGTAATGCTTCCTTTTCCCTGTGGAGGCACTGCAGAGAAATTGAACAAGTTTATTAACAGATTCCTGCTAATATGAGGATGGCATCAGCAGGACTCTTTGATCCTTCCTATTATGGGAAGAAAATGTTAACAAAAATGGATAATTTTTTTTTTATTTTTTAATGACATTAATAAGAATAAGATTTCCTGTCTCCATTTTTTAAATCTCTTTATTTATTATGAGAGTCGTCCTCGATATCAACCACTCTAACCTTGTGCTCAGAAAAATCAACTTTATATAAATTTGTTTTAACAAACTGGAGGGTTGTTGATGTTCTCTCCAAAAATGCAAGGTTTAGATCGTAACCATCTGCTGGTAATGAGGCAAAGAACAATGAACAGGCTTAAATCCTCTGTGTTCCTTCCAATGGTTTCAATTACTTTCGAGTTAGAGCAGTAAACTTTACCCAGTGGTCCAATAAGCCCCCCCTCAGCTCTTTGTTCACAGCTGCCTGCTTGCACATAAGCTGCATGGTAAAAATGTTATTGAGATTTGAGCATGGGATCTTATAAAACACATAATGGTCAACACAATGGTTTATAAACCGGTACGTGTTTCACAGAAGATGTTGTGTCATGTTGCACTTACAGAGCTCGTAAATTTAAAGTAGGATATGACTTATATGAAAACTGCAAAAAAGGTCATGTAAAGTGTAGCTCCGGGCTCCAGCTACCTTGCAGCACATATTAAACAAGGTAGTTTTTAAAGGACTTTTCCATTGAAATCCATTTTTGCTATATCTGATTAAAACAGCCACAGGAGATGGTTATGATGTTTCTGTTAGCTGTTGGCTCTGGAAGGGCAATATCTATCTTCTCAATAAAATTATTGTTTAAAAAAAAAAATGAACTGAATGGAGGTCTGGGTTATTTCAGCTTTGCAAACTGTAACTATGTAAGATGGTTTTAGGGGAGTTTGCCCATAGGTGCCATGAGGTTGTGAAGTGGGAAGCAGGGGCTAACATTGAAAGCCCTTTGCTGGACCATATCTAGTGTGTATGATGACAAGTGACCACAGAGCAGAATTCCCACACAAAAGTATAACCTGCATAAGGCCAGTAAAAGCCATGTTGCTAAGTGAGGGTAATTTAATACAGATTTTGAGAATTAAATTAAATAATATGTTATCACTATTAACACCGTGCAACGATTTCAAATAAAACCACAAATTACAATCCATACAGAACCAAACTCCAAACATTCATCCACCCTGTACTGATTAAAGGGGATGTATTGCTTCTTTAGTTCGGCTGATTCATACTGCTCTCAGCTTCTCAACTCTAGAAATGCAGGGGCGTTTCTTCCCCTCCCAGCTGGGTGACATCCCCCCTTCACTGTTCATGCTGGCTCCCGAGACTCCCCCCCCCCCCCCCTGAGTCCACATGTCACTGTGTCTCTCCCTATCAGTCTTATTTTGTAAGAGCTGTTTACATACCACAGGCTGCATTCAATCTAGACTGAGCACTGATCTCTCACAGCTGGAGATTTGTTACAGTTGAATCCAGCTCTATCAACGGCACAGATCTGCCTTCTATGCAGGAGAGTTAGGCACTGGGACACAACTGTGCTGTTTTCTCATTGTAGAATCTGCTGCAGTGTTTTTCTGCTGGGTGTGCAGAAAGAAAATGCTACGGCAGTTGAGAGCAGTTGTATGATGGCTAGAGAAGAGGACAGACAAGACTGCTGGGGTCCGCTGAAGTTAAAATGACCTATGGCTATTGGAAAGTCTACTGCTAGACTGCTTCTGCCAGGGGCAGACACAGACAGTAGAGGGCTCCCATACAGAAACAGTATTTGGGCCCCTTCTTAAAGGGGTTGTCTCACTAGACTGATTCATCTTACCTCTGCCCTGTTTTCTTGGTTTCACTTGGAATTCAGGGGCATGTTTACTGGCTTCCACTAGGCTGCCGTAGAAGCCAGGTCTGTAGCTATAGCAACCAGTGCTGGCAGCCTATCAGGATAGATCAAACAGGTCTGAGCTATAGGAACCAGGGGCTGGCAGCCTATCAGGAGATTGAACAGGTCTGTAGCTATAGCGACTTGAGGAGCTGATGCAGCCCATACAAGAGGGGATCTCTAGGAATAGGTCGGACACTATTAATGGACATATATTGCAAAGTGACTTGTTTTTGCAAGATCTTTAACATAAAAAGCAATCCTTGTAGTGAGACAACCCCTTTAACCTATATCTCTTCATAAAGCAACCTTGATGTTTCTCTAACAAAGCAGCAGTCTTTCTAGTTCTGAATAGTAATACTTTGGACCAGACTTGGACTAGACAGCAGAGGAGCAGGGGGAAACCACTGTGGCACTTTGAGTATGGTGGAACATTGAGAACAGCAGTCCTAAGGCTGTTTTTCAGGGAGAAAAAGTCAAGTATAGTTACGTACGTTAGTTGTAGAATGGACTCTAAAAATCGACTTCACCGGTGGGACTCATGTATTATCATCTCTGGTGGGTCCCCGGCACC
Source organism: Phyllomedusa bahiana (assembly GCA_025379985.1). Lineage (NCBI taxonomy): Eukaryota > Metazoa > Chordata > Amphibia > Anura > Hylidae > Phyllomedusa > Phyllomedusa bahiana. The sequence goes on along the minus strand of JAODAL010000726.1, from coordinate 269,126 downwards.
CCAGTCTGACACTGCCCTGGACTATTCACCTACCAGACTCCATGGCATTTTATGACTTGTTTCTACGACAAGTGTGCGGACCCCTTGGTTCTGGGGATCGGTGTTATCAGCTTCCAACCCCCATCAGGGTTATTTAATTGCAATGAGTCTGCTGCACTTTGTATGGAATGTCCTCCACTCCATGCACCTCATTGTGTCAGTATTGCTCCACCAGGTCACATAGTAGGCCGGCCTGGTAATGCTGAACAGGTATGAGATCTTGGATAAATCGGTGGAAGCATCCCGGTGTTTTAATCTTTCCCGGGTTGTGCTGACTTTCTTTGGGGTTGCCCTTGTAAGGGGAGTCATGCCAATGGTGTAATGCGCCAGGGGGCAGAAAGAGAGAATACGCAGATAAGGCACTAGTGCTTTCTTTATGACCTGTTGTGGGCTGGGTCCATGTGTGAGGTGTAATGATTGGGAAAGTTTCAGGTGGAGAAGATGACATGTTCAGGCTGTGAGTCAGGCGCCCAGATTGCCTTATATGTTTTATCTACGAGGCTCGTATTTCATAGGTATTTCTCTACTGTATATGAGTAGTAGAATCCTGCACCCAAAGAGTTTCCATCACAATTGCACTGGAAAGTGAATATCCGCCCTGAAACAGCATTTTGTTTCTCTTGTTACTTTATTAATTTGTTTTTGTTTCTCCCCCTTACATTTTTTGGCACCAAAAGATTTTCTCCCACATAGTTGTGAATGAGGAAAGTAGAAGTTCTTGCCAGGAAGAAGTCTAGTCAGGGTTTATGATATCAGAAGGGTTTATTATGAATTCAATGCTAGAAGGCTAGGAGGCAGCAAGACCTCCCCAATTCAGTCTCTTAGAGATACTCCTGCAATAGGAATCATCTTGTCAAAAATGGTCACCCCCTTTTATCTAGAGGAAAAATTATTTTTTTCATTTTGGATTGCCAACTTTTTCCCTTAAAAGGCGTTGTCTCACACAAGGTGCTTTTTATGTTAAAAATCTTGCAAAAAAAAATCACTTTGAAATATATGTCCAAAACAGTGTCTACCTTTTCCTAGATATCCCCTCTTCCCCTCTTGAAAGTACTGCCCAGTGCTCATCCAATAGCTACAGCCCGTTAAAATCTCTCTTGATAGGTTTGCCAGAGCGGGTTTGGGGTATAGTACAGCCCGGGCTTCCACTGCGCCTTGGAAGCCAGTAACCCCCCCCTGAATTAAAAAGAAACCAAAAAAAACAGGCTGTGGTAACATAATCAATGTAGTGAGAACCCCCCCTTTAACACCGGGGCCTTTTTTTTTTTTTTTGTTTTTCCCTCCTCCGCCCCCCAATTAAAGTTTTTATTTTTTCCACTTACATAAAATGAGGGCTTTTATTTTCAGGACCATTCCCCTTTGAAATAGTGTTATTTATTTAAACCATAGAATATACTGGAAAACTGAAAAAAAAATTGAAAAAGAGGCAAAAGTGAACAAAACCAACTTGCGCCTTTTTGGGGTTTTTTGTTTTTTTCGGTATTAAAAAATTTGGAAAAAATAGTTTCTAGTATTCACGGTTGAACGCATCCGGCACTTCCAAAAAAGTATGTTTTCGTTTTTTTTTGGGTACCCCAAAAAATCCAAAAAATTTTCTATTTTTTAAAAATTTTTCCCGCAGCCATTTTCGACCCAAAAACTTTTTTGTACTAACACCTACAGACTTGAGTGAGGGGCATTTTTGCGGGCTGGAGTGTACTTTTTTACTTTTTATTACTACCAGTTTGGAATACATGAGACTTTTTTGATTAAATTTATTCCAAATTTTATGGGACGTGAAGTGACAAAAAAAAAAAGAAATTTTTTAGTTTTGGGAAATTTTTTTCTTCTACGGTGTCAGACAAGGATAAAATTGTTATATTTTAATAGATCGGACTTTTTTGGATGTGTCGATTCTAAAGATGTAACTTTTTTATTATTTTTTTTTATTTGTAAAATGGCTTAAGCGCAGTGATTTGAACTTTAACTTTTTTATTTTTTTACACTTTAAAAATTTTTTAACTTTAAAATTTTTAGTCCCCCCAGGGGCTTACCACTAGCAGGCTCAATATTTTACACCTAATGTTGTTATACAATGCATTTGGGGGTACAAAGATGGCATTTCCCACTTCCTACCGGGGGGCCCGGGAAATGGGGAAATGAAAATTGGGAGCGATGGAAGCCTTCACAAAGTTCACCCCATTGGGAAACCCCCGATTTTTCGTGGGGTCCCCCATCGCAGTGAAGGGGAAAGGTGCGTGAAAAACCTTTTTTTCATTTATTTAGACGCCGCGGGCCCTCTTCGCCGCAGTTTCTAAGGGGTAAAAACCCCCAGGGGGCAATTAGCAGCTAAAACCCAGCGGTTGTAGGGGGGAAACCCCAGCGCGTCCTTTCCGGCATCAGGACGTACCCATAAAAACATAGGCGGTAATGGGAATGGTGCCCGTGAAGAAACCCCGAAAAAAAAAAAAGGGCCAAAAAAAACCTTTGGGAATAGGTTAAAGGGAATTAAATTAAATATAAACCCTTTAAAAACCCGGGAAGAAAGCTGTATTGCTCACCTGGGTAAGTTGTACAGTAGTGGTACAACTCATTGGACAGCGTGTGGTTTCAATTATGGTTTTAGCACCTGGTTCCCAAGATCTGTGGGTCCTCACACCAAACAAGGGGCTTCCTCAGTAAAATTTTAAATTAGGAAAAACTTTTTTAAGGGAAAAAAGTAAAAATGTGGGCAGTAGTTAAAAAAATCAAAGGCCACCGCATTTACGGGGCAGGTCACATGACACAGTTTGGTTAATTTAGAAATTTCCCTTTTTTCAGCGCAGGTTAAAACAAAAAAATTAAATGGGGAATGCTTGCACCTAGAAGCAATTTTTCTTTAAAAGGGGGTCCAGGTTTTGGTGGATTGGGTAGGAAAAACCCATCTCATCTCAAAGTTTCATAGGTTCAAAAGAAAGAAATAATGCTGCTTTGCTCTGTCACTTCCTGGTCAAGCGCCCGACAGTATGGCCAAAAAATTTTTTTAGAATTATACAAATTTTTTAAATTTTTTTAAACATAATTTTTATTAAAAATTTTTTCAAAAAACAATTTTAAAAATAATTTAAAAATGAACCATTATAGAATACGAATGGGAAAAGCGCGCCATTAAACATAGACTGATAAAAAGCCAATATAAAAAAACCCGGCTGTTGTAAAGTTTACCATAAAAGCCTCACTGGGGCTTTGCATAAGGACCCGGAGCCAAAACAACTGTCCCCTTGAAAAAGGGAGAGAAAACATCAGGTAGGAAAAATTTATTACTCATCAATGCGGACTCGGTGGGCGCCCACTAAAACGAGATAAGGTCAAAAATATAAGACAATAGTAAAAAAAGAAAGAAAAAGAGAGAAGAAAGAAAAAGAAGAAAAAAAAAAAAAAAAAAAAAAGGAGGGGGGGGGGCAGCCCCGGGCGACCCCGGGGTAGTGCCCGCTCGGGTGTTCGAGAAAAAGGAGCTAAACGAAAAGGGAATTACTGTGTCTACTAGGCCGAAAAGGCCTGAAATCCAGGGGGGACGATGGAAGCCGTCCAAGGTCCCCAAATGTCATCACCCCAGTGCCTCCTAGGAGAAAGTGTAATATTCCCCCCATACGAAAGTCAGGCCAACCCACTACCCCCAAATGTTTAATTTTTTCAAAGTCTACGCATAAGGTTTTATAATGGCAATTTTCCCTATACTCCGAAAAGTTTTTAAAAGTGATCAGCTTAACAGCAATTAATTGCAAAGTCAATAGTTGCCTATAACATGAACTTTTTCCCCCAAAACACATTTCCCACTTCATTGCAGGCCTGCCTTAAAGGACCAGCTAACATCGTTTCAGTGATTGTCCATTAACACAGGTGTGGGTGTTGATGAGGACAGGGCTGGAGATCAATCTTTTCATGATTGAGTAAGAATCTGGACACTTTAAAGGAGGCTGGTGCTTGGCATCATTGTTTCTCTTCTGTTAACCATGGTTATCTCTAAAGAAACACGTGCAGTCATCATTGCACTGCACAAAACTGGCCTAACAGGAAGAGTATCGCAGCAGAAAGATTGCACCTCAGTCAACAATCTATCGCATCATCAAGGAAATTCAAGGAGAGAGGTTCCATTTTTTGCCAAAAAGGCTCCAGGGCGCCCAAGAAAGACCAGCAAGCGCCAGGAACCGTCTCTTAAAAGTGTTTCAGCTTCGGAATCGGGCTACCAGCAGTGCAGAGCTTGCTGAGGTATGTCAGCAGGCGGGTGTGAGTGCATCTGCACGCACTGTGAGGCAGAGACTCATGGAGCAAGGCCTGGTGTCAAGGTGGGCAGCAAAGGAAGCCACTTCTCTCCAGAAAAAAATCAGGGACAGACTGATATTCTGCCAAAGGTACAGGGAGTGGACTGCTGAGGGACTGGGGTAAAGTCATTTTCTCAGATGAACCCCTTTCCGAATGTTTGGAACATCTGGGAAAACAGCTTGGTTTGGAGAAGACAGGGTGAGCGATACCACCGTCTTGTCTCATCCCCAGCTGTAAAGCATCCAGAAACCTTCATGTGTGGGGTTTGCTTCTCAGCCAAAGGAATCGGCCTCAAACAGTCTTGCTAAAAACACATCCAAAATAAAGAAAGGTACCAGAATGTCCTCCAAGAGCAACTTCCCAACCGTCCAAGAGCAGTTTGGTGATCACAATGCTTTCCAGCATGATGGAGCACCTGCCATAAAGCAAAGGTGATAACTAATGGCTCAGGGAACAAACATAGAGATTTTGGGTCCATGGCCTGGAAACTCCCCCGATCTTTAAACCCATTGGGAAATTGTGGTCAATCATCAAGAGACGGGTTGGACAAAACAAAAACCAACAAATTGTGACAAAATGCAAGCATTGATTGTTTCAAGAATGGACTGCTATCAGTCAGGATTTGGTCCAGAAGTTGATTGAGCATGCCAGGGGAGAATTGCAGAGGTCCTTTAAGAAGAAAGGGGGCAACACTGCAAATATTGAACTTGCTGCATTAACTCATTCTAACTGTCAATAAAAGCTTTTGTTAATCCTAATATAATTGCACTTGTATTTCTGTATGTGATAAAAACATCTGACAACACACATAGAAACCAGAGGGCAACATATCATGTGAAAATATCATATTTGTGTCATTCTCAAAACTTTTGGCCATGACTGTAATTAGCATATGAGCTCTAGGTATTCAGACTTCTCTGTTTATCAGTCTAGATTAGCTAAATTACCTTCTCTGTGATCCAGAGAAGCTTCTGAGCTAATGTAAACAGTAATTAGTCTTTTGTCTGAAAGATCAGATAACACACAAGCTTTCACACTGCTGGCCATGACCTGTGTTGATGATGTCACTCCCTGCTATCAGATAGAACAAACAGCAGAGGATAAGGAGTACACAGGTCGGTCACTTGGGAACCAGAGAGAGCACAGAAGGTGATAAATCACTTGTAGCTTTTTTAACAAAAAAAGATGAACAAAGGAATAATATATTAAAAAAAACTTCTTCATTTAGTGTTCCCTACATTTTGAAAGCTATTCTTTGTAGTGAGACAACCCCTTTAAGTTCTCTGTATTGGAGAACCCCAATGATAGAGTGAGCCCTGTCCATGCAAAAGCTACAGTTTACATTTTTTTCATGGCACTTCATTTAAGACTAGGATGTAATTTCCTTTTTAAAAAATTTGTTTATTTTTTAATTCCCTGAACACCACGAGGCCTCCCCAGATTGAACCAAATAAAATATATTGTGCTGAACTAATGAGCTGTAGATCAGAACCGTGTATTCATCAGCCATGCACTAGCTGAGGTTTTAGATTTCAGTCCCCACAATGAGCGGGCCCCGCATTAAGCCTGTTATGTGTCGCCGCTTCATAATTAAAAGGAAGTGCAGCTGCAGAGGTTGGGAACGGCTTTCTGCATCCTACCAGCGATATAAAGAGTATCACACAGACAGAAGACTGGATCTGATTACCCAGCGGCTCTACATCAAAGACCAGGGTCTACAGCCTGAGCCGTTTCATCTGGACATAGGACGTAGACAAGCGAGCGTGTGAATGGGGGATCACAGCACAGGAGGCCGGGGTAAGACTTCTCTATTAACTTTTTTAAAAAGGCTTTGTTTTAATTTTTTAAAATCTTGTTTTCATTGTCAGAAATCACCCGTGGGGGGAAAAACGGGGGAAAAAACCCCCTTAAATTTTTTTAAAAAATCTCTTCCTGTAACCTTGCCCTGACAAACGCGAAATGTAGGGAAATAGATTAAAAACCCCCGTTTTCCCCATCACTGAGCCATTAAAGGGACGTTCCAGACTTCTATCCATAAATGTTCACCCTCAAATCTCATTTGTTGTTTTGGTGTTATCTAAATAGGTCCATAACTACCACCAAGAAGAAGACCACGTGAAGATCAACAGTGAAGACATAGAAGGGGACGGCAGCTTGGATTTCTTTGATCCCTCATTGATCACAGTGGTGGTTCAACAACAACGATTAAAGGGAACCGGTGACATCGGTTGTGCCCCCCTTGCTGAGGGCAGCACAAGCCAGTGTCAGACCTGCGGTTTCCAGCGCTGTGTCCCTTATTCTGTAAGATGCAGCAGTTTTAGAGTATTTACCCTCAAATCTTATTCTATGAGCAGGTGTTAGCCCCGACCCACCAAAGGTAGCCCCGCCCCCCTGGCATTTATTCACATGTTCAACCTATTAAAAGTAATAGGTTTATCAGTGAGGTGGGCGGGGCTAGCCTCAGGTGGGCGGGGTATGAAAAAAAACTGACTCTTTACATGACTTTTCTAGCTGAAAAATGCAGATATGAGCGTTAAATGCTCTAAAACTCCAGCATCTTACAGAATAAGGGACACAGCGCTGGCAACAGCAGGTGTGACACTAGCTTGTGCCTGCCCAAAAGGGTGATAACTTGTGAAGGTTCTCTTTAAATACAAAAACACAGCATTTTAAGGGATAAGGGACCAGCCTGGAAACAGCAGGTCTGACACTAGCTTGTGTTGCCCTCAGAAAGGGGGGCATAACCTATGTGACAGGTCTCTTTAAGCATCATGCAGCCATGGTGGGCATGGACCAAATATTGCAAGGGCAAGGCCGTTTTAGTCACCACCAAAAACTGGTCACTGCTATTGTGTTCCCAATCGCAACATGTGGCTGTGAAACGTGGGCACTTACAAATGCAGACAGAAGAAAAATCAATACTTTTCATCTGGGGCACTGGAGAAGACTTCTATGAAGCCCATGGACAGCTGTGGTCACCAACAAAGATGTTCTTCATCGTACTCCTTTTCACATGGGCCACATCAGCATCATTGTTGCCCTTAAAATAGCCATTGCGGGAGCCCAGGATGCCTGACTAGGGCTGTAAGAGTTGTGCCACCAGCAATTAGTTGTTTAAAGGGGATCTGTTGCCAATCTTTTTTTTTTTTATTAAAATAAGCCCCTGATCCATCTTCTTTTCTTCTTCGCTGTTTTTATTTCCTGGTTGTAGATTTCTCAATTCGGTCGTCTATGTATGATTGTGGGGAAGACATTCTTGCTTGCACTGCTTTAACAGCAGTCAGAGAGATACTTTACAGCAGCTTCATGCACATAGGAGCCTTAGACTGGCTCAGTCCCATTGACTTCTATAGGAGAGTTTTCTAGGCATGCTCTGTGACCTGGGAAGAAGTCAGTGTGCAGGGAGGAGGAGCTGTAAATATCTCCTATTGTGACTGGTGGATCCTGTTATCTATACACATTGGTGTCTCTCTTCAGTTTGACCATGCTTGTGCTGATAATGAGCAGACACTGAAAATCTTTCTCTACAGAATGCATTTAACATAAAAACGTGAATTAAACAAGTCATTTTTTGACACATTCCATTTAACAATGAGGTGTACAGGTGTAAGAGCTCCGAATCTAAGATGGTACTGGCTCCTCAATAAACTGTCCCTGACTTCTCACTAACAGTAGGCTTTCTACTCCTGCAGCTGCACGTATGTTTAGGAGCGGTCTTGAAGTGTCACTTGCAGACAGCCGAAAGTTTATAGTCTATGGACGATCTACCTGTGGTGAACATCTATAGATAGAGATAAGGGCTTAGGGCGACATGTGTGATTTTTGGCACTGAGACGCCATTTTTTTTGTGCCCATTAGTAGCGTAGAATGCGCCTGAATATCTGAACCTGTTCTACTGTGGGTCACAGATTTAGCACTTTCTAGTTACAAAGTGACACTTCAGGCTCAGGTAAACCACTTTTAAATGCTCTACCTGTTCCAGCAGTAATGTGCCTGGATTGGCCGTACTGAAGCTAGATGCCAGACTTCTGGTGCAGCCCCATTCATACATGTTCCTCTTAGTGTTTCTGATGCAGAGCTCCAAATTCCCTGCATAGACATAGTCAGACTGCACGTTCTGTTGTAAATGTCTATGCAGGGAATTTGGAGCTCTGTGTCAGAACAGCACCACTCAGGGCCGGGACGAGGGGTAGGCAAAGGTAGGCGACTGTCCAGGGCATCACCTATTTCCAAGCAGAAAGGGGGTGCAAGGAGGCATGGAGTGGGCTGAATATTTCATTAGGGGGCCCTATATGCTATATAAACACCACTGTTCCTCTTAAATGGAGCTGCAATAACAGACACAGCATATAGAACAGCAGGAACTTTTTTGGAAAAATCAGACCTTTATTTCTAATCTGCTTTAGTAACTGTATAACAATAAGTTCGGCAACTTTAAAAATATAATGTACTTGTAATTCAATTGCTAAATCTTTTCAAGATCTTTTCTTGCTGTCAGGAAATGGAAGTACTTTTTTTGGTTCATTCAGAGTTTTAAAAAAAAAAAAAAAACATGTGCAAACCTAAAATGTTTCATATTTGAAGATTTGTCACAATGCATCCAGTCCAAGCAATCTCACAGCAGGAGCACAAATCTTTTATTCTTATCTCTCTTCTTCACCAGATCACTCAAACAGAGTTCTTTTTTCTGTCTCACCACCCCACCAGGACACTCATTGGCTCTATCGAGCAGTGGCCAGGTTTGATTAAAGTTATGGAAAAGTACAGAATATGTGCATTCTCGTTTTGGGTGATAATGTTAAAAATTATTGGACAAATCTATGATCAATGTCTACTATGAGTTCTGCAGATTCTTGTCATGTAACTGCATTGTTACTGTTTTGCTCCTGGTGGTGGAACAATCTTTTTCTTCTTGTTATTACAAATTACAACCTGTTCTCACATTTCCTAATAGCTCAGTAGACTGCTTTCCAAGCGAAAGGTCACTGGTTCGAATTGAGGAGCAATCGTGAGGAAGATTTTCCAAGAAAAGAGAAACCTCATTATCCAGCTCATCGACAGCATTCTCTCGGCCATGAAAATAAAATTGCCAAACTGCGTCATGTGAGGCCCTGACAGCTGGAAGAATATGAAATAAAGTCCGTCCATTCAAAAGCCAAGAGGGGGATGTCCAGGCAAAATATCAAAGTCAACAAGTCGGTTCATCACAAGGTCTATCAGTTCTTGCACGACAAACACGAAAGTGGAGGCGGCTCGTAGGATTCGTAATTTTCAGATCACAGACATCCACGCAAGCACCATGCAACACATAAACATAGAAAGGGATTCTTTACTGTAAGAGCAGTGAGACTGTGGAATTCTATGCCAGAGGAACTTGTAATGGTGAATTCACTAACAGAGTTCAAAAAGGGTTTGGATGCATTTCTGGAGCATAATAATATAACAAGTTATAGTGTCTAGGATTCTGGAGGGGGGTCATTGATCCAGGGATTTTTCCGATTGCCAGATTGGAGTCGGGAAGGATTTTTTTCCCTAACATGAGGACAATTGGCTTCTACCTCATGGGGGTTTTTTGCCTTCCTCTGGATCAACACTTTAGCACAACAGGCTTAACTGGACGGACGTCTCGTCTTTTTTCGGCCTTACAAACTATGAAACTATGAAACACGCATTACACAGGTCTGGAATGGTGGCCCAAAAAAAGGTGAAGAAACCTCGACTTCAATCGCATCATAAGAAGCAAAGAATTTACAAAAAATATGAAAAGTGGAAGATTGGAAACGGGTGATTTGGAGCGAAGAGAGGAAAGTCAATAGACCGGGCTCTGATGGGCGTAAATTGGTATTGAAGAATGGGGCTAATGGATCAAGAAATTAAAGGAACTGTCAAGTTCGGTGGAGGAAGCCTGCGAATATGAGGATGTTTCACAGCCAAAGATGTTGGATACTTAACCAGGATCGATGGTGATCTCAATGCTGAGCTCTATGTGAGTGTCCTACAAGATGAGTTACTTCATACACTCGAGTACTATGGGTATGAAAGGACGACATAGTGTTCCAGCAGGACAACGACCTGTAGTGGACGTCAAGATTGGCAAAGAAATGGTTCAATGACAATGAAGTAGAGTTTCTGTATTGGCCTCCACAGTCTCCAGACCTCAACCCAATCAAACACTTGTGGGGAGTTGAAGAAAAAGCTGCATTCATACCCAAGTGAGTCAACTAGTATGCACCAACATAGGGAACGTGTGGAAGAGACCTAGGACCAGATTTCGGTCGAGACATGCTTGAATTTGATCAAAAGCCCAGAGGGACTCAGGCAGTGCTGAAAGCCAAAGGTGGATTTACAAAATGCTAACAAAATAATAAAACTTGAACTTATTTTTAGTAGTTTTAGATTTTTAGTAGTAAAAAGAAAGGGGTAACATTTTCCCCAGTTTGCCTATAGGACAAGAATAGGGCGGGGGGCGACATAACAATGCAGTTTATGCTAAATAGTCGCATGTCACATTCATTTCCAAACGTCAGATAAAAAACCAATGCTGGATTGTCTATAAAATATGTCAGTCTCAACACTCAACAAGCTGCAGAAAAAAGTGGAAATAGTTTTCGAGAAAAAATCAATGCCTTAAAAGAGGAAAACCAAATCAATGTTCAAAACATTGTTACCCTTTTGTTTGGCACTGTATGTCACACTCTTATCTGTCATGCAAAAGTGCCAAGTGGTCTAAGGTTGCCTGTTTGGTCATTCAAAACGTATGTACAATTCTCTTAACGTGTTACAGGTTTGTGAATCATCCCACAAGAAATGGTCGTAAATGATTGGCTCCAACTTCAGCTCCAAATTGGGTTGACTTTATATAATATTTTGGAAGATGTAAGAATCTTTTCATCACAAAATATTGAACTGTGCTTGTATGGAGGGATATAATTTCAAGGGGTCCCTGAGAAAATGAGATGGGCCCCCCTCTACTTAGTGATAGGAAACAGGATAGCAGGATAGGTAGCGATAGCTAATAGGTATGGATGATAGGACAATTTATTACAGAAGCCACATAGTACCCCAACTCAAGCCACAGTGGCCCCCCCCAGCAGCTGCTCTGGCTTGTACGGCTAAATTGTAAAGTGCTGCGGAAAATTTTTCCGCTATATAAGTAAAGATTATCATCATTATTATAGTGGTGGCCATACATTTATGCCTTATCCAGCGCCACAAGGGGTTAATTTGACTAGTAAGTTCTATATATGTCAAAGACTCTGCTTGTTTCTCACAGTAAGGTGCTTATTTTAGCTTATAATTCTCCACCCCTCAGGTTGAATGTAGAGACTGGGTGTGTTAGGGATCTGTCTGAAGACCGATAATACAGATAATCCAGTGATTTCATTACTCTGCATTTTGACAGATATCTGCAAAATTAAAAGACCTCCGAAAGTGAACAACATGCTGAAATCTAAATATACTAAATGCTGTACTTCTGATGCTCAAGAGCTTATACCCAGCTGTCCTGAATGAAAATACTGTCTGTTTATCATATACACAATGAAGTACAGAACACAATGGTGGATACCAGAGCAAGAGAAGAACTGTAGATTACTGGTTACAAGTTAGGTTTGGACTACAGGACACATTTGGCCACAAATAGAGTTTTGCTTTGGATTTAGTTTGAAGAGAAGTTTGCCACAATCGATCAAATTTAGGCCAGTCAGAGTTGATTTCTGGTTAAAATCAGCCCAAAAAAAATAAAAACCTATCCTTGTCCTTAACCTTAATTCCAACCCCAATCTTAGCACATATCTTGGGTAACATTGGGAGAACGCCAGGGTTAGGGTTTGGAGTTAGGGTTAGGACCAAACTAACCCTAACTCTGGAGTTTCTCAGATGTTCCCCAGACGTGGCCTGGATATTACCCTGATGTTGCTCCAGATGTCCCTCAGATGTCTGGTGGAGTATCTGTGCATTTTGGAGGCATTTAGTTGCTTTTTTGAGGCCATGCAAAAAAAATTCCCCATAAATTTTAATTGGATTTGAGTTTGGTGCATTCTAAACGGAATATTGGGACAAATTTGGCTAAACTGCTCTCAAATCAAATAGAGAGCTATCTGAGCAACACTAACCACAACAAACGTCACACACCCAGAAGTCGCAGCATCTCACCACCGTCATCAAAGCCAGCACTCTGAATACGGTGTTGCAACATGCAGCTTACAGCAACTTGACAGTCCTCAGCAATCCAAACCTGCTCGATTTCTGTCAACAGCCAGATAACGCCAAAATGCATGTCACAACAAGACCGCATTCCTTCTAATCAGCTGATGTATGACTTGTGTCACAACCATGTAGCCATAGCCTGAAGCAGTAGTACTCAATGACAGGCGGCAGCTGCAAAAGCAGATCAAATATTAGGAAGCATTCTGTTTCATAGTTTGTAAGACTGAAAAAAGACAAGACGTCCATCCAGTTCACTGTTGGAAAAGGTGTTGATCCAGGGGAAAGGGAAAAAAACCCCCAAGAGGTAGAACCCAAATTTTGCCCCCTCATTTTAGGGAAAAATTCCCTTTCCCCCGTCTCCAATCGGGGAATGGGAAAAAAATCCCTGGATCAATGACCCCCCCAAATCCTGGTCACTTTTATTTTATTTATTACATCTAAAAATGTACCAGAACCTTCCCCCGAATCCTAGTCACAAAACTTGTTTTATTATTAACCTAAAATATATCCGCCCTTTCCAGAACCCTGGTCACTATACTTGTTATTTTATTCATCTAAAATGTACCCAGGCCCTTTCTCCAAACCTGGTCACTATAACTTGTTTTATTTTTACATCTAGTAATGTTCCAGCCCCCTTCCAGAACCCTGTCACTATAACTTGTTATATTATTAGCTCCAGAAATGTATCAGACTCTTCCCAGAATCCTAGTACTATATTTTGTTCTTTTATTACACTAAAATGTATCCAGACCCTTCTCCAAAAACCCCGGTCCCTAAAAATTTTTTGTTATATTTTTACATCTGAAATGTATCCAGACCTTCTCCAGAATCCTGGCACTATAATTTGTTTATTATTACATCTAGAAATGTATCCAACCCTTCTCCAAACCGGGTCACTATAACTTTTTCATTATTACCCCCAAAAAATGTACCAGACCCTTCTCCGAATCCGGTCATTTTAACTTTTTCTATTATTACATTAGAAATGTCCCCAAACCCTTTCTCCAAATCCGGGGTCACATAATTGTTGTTTTCTTATATCTAGAAATGTATCCAGACCCTTCTCCAGAACCCCCGGCCCCTAAAACTTTTTTATTTTATTAATCTAGAAATGTATCCAGACTCTTTTTCAGAATCCCGGCCCAAAACTTGTTATATTATTACACTAAAAATGTACCAGACCCTTCTCCTTAATCCGGGCACTATAACTTTTTATATTATTACATCTGAAATGCATCCAAACCCTTCTCCGAATACGGGTCACTATAACTTGTTTATATTAATCTAGAAAGCTCCAGACCCTTCCCAAATCCCGTCACTATAACCTGTTAATTATTACATTTTGAAATGTATCCAAACCTTTCCCCAGAATCCGGTCACTATATTTTGGGGTTATTTTTTAATCTAAAAGAGAAACCAGACCCTTCTCCAGAATCCTGGTATATAACTTGTTATATTATTACATCTAGAAATGTATCCGACTCTTCTCCAAACCCCGGGTCACATAACTTGTTCAATTATTCTTTAGGAAATGTCTCCCCAGACCCTTCTCCAGAACCCTGGTACTAAAACTTTTTCTATTATTAGCCCAAAAATGTATCCAACCCTTCTCAGAACCCTGGTCACTTTAATTTGTTTATTATTACTTTGAAATGTCTCCAAACCCTTTCCAAACCCCGGGTCCTATAACTTGTTATTTTTACATCTAAAAATGTACCCAACCCTTTTCTCCAAAACCCGGTCCCTAAACTTGTTATATTATTACATCTGAAATTACCAGCCCCTTCTCCTGTAATCCGGGTCCTATAATTTTGTTTATTTTTACATCTAAAAATCATCCAAACCCTTCTCCAAATACGGTACTATAACTTGTTCTTATTACATCTAGAAATTCTCCAGACCCTTCTCCAAAAACCCCGGTCACTAAAAACCTGTTAATTATTACATATAGAAATGTACCAAACCCCTTCTCCAGAACCCAGGTCACTATAGTTTGTTTATTATTACTCTAGAAATGTAACCAGACCCTTCTCCAAAATCCTGGCATATAACTTGTTATATTATTACATCTAGAAATGTACCCAAACCCCCTTCCCCAAAATCCGGTCACTATAACTTTTTTAATTATTCATCTAGAAATGTACCAACTCTTCCCCAAATCCTGGTCACTAAATTTTTATTATTACATCTAGAAATGTCCCCGACCCTTCTCCAAAATCCTGGTCACTATAACTTGTTTTTATTACATCTAGAAATATACCCAAAAACCCTTTTTGAACTCGTCATGAAATCACCATGACAAGTCCTCGGGCAGAAGTTCCACAGTCTCACCGCTCTAACAGTAAAGAATCCCTTCTATGTTTATGTAAAAACTTTTTTTTCCTCAAGACTAAGGATGCCCCCTTGTTCTAGAACAGTCCGGGGGTATAAAAAATCTGGGAGAGACTTATATTGCCCTTTGATGTATTTAAAAATTTTTATTATGCCCCCCCCCGAAGCCGTCTTTTCTCTAAAAAAATAACCCTAATCTTGCTAATTTTCCGGGTATTGTAGCCAACCCCGTCCCTTTAAATTTTTTTTTTGCCGCCTTTGTACCTGTTCAAGCTCTACAATGTCTTTTCTGGCAAATGGTGCCCAAAACTGTACACAATTTCCATGTGTGGGGCTAACCCGTGACTTGTGTAATGGGGGAAAAAATTTTCTCATCAGTGCATCTATGCCCCTTTTAAAGCACCCCCTGATCCTATTTGCTTTTCAGTTGCTGCCTGACACGGCTCTACAATTAAATTTTCTGTCCACCAAATTTCCCCAATCCTTCCCATGTCACTTTTTACCCGGCCCCCTTTCCCTTTAAAGGGGTTTTTTTCGTTTGAGCTGTTCCCCTCTTCATTAATTCCTGAGATTGAGTTTAAATCCGGGGCGTGTCTCTCCTCTCAGCAGGGGATCTCCCTGCAGAGGGTTCTCCCCTGTAGCAGGTGTCTCTCCTCATGAAGACCCGTGACATACATTTTGGGGTTTGGCAAGAACAAGGTTGTCTGGATAAACAGCTCTATAGCCCGCATGTTATGCTGCAGCCTTCAGGGTCCAGCAAGCACCTGTTTATCTCTTTGTTTAACACAAAATTTAAAAGAAAGCCCAGCTTTTTCTTCTGTTCTATGGGGATAAACCCAAAATTTTACTGACAACAGGCAGAGATTTTACTCAACTAAAAGGAAAAAAAGCCACTTCAAGTAAAGATCCTGCTTGTGTCAGGACATGTAGTAAAAAAATGTGGGGGAAAGCAACAGCTTTAAGAGAAATCCTGCTCACCCTTAATAACTTGGCCTGGTGTGTATGGGAAGGGATTTGGGTTTACAAAGGGAAACGGTTTTAGTTCTAGTCCCTCACAGAGTGTTTCCCCCCCCCTTAAATTCTACACAAAAGTAAGAGCCCAAATATACATGTCAATCTATAATGATATCATGCTCATCCCCCAAAAGATATGCATTGTATCACATTGTTAGAAGTGCTTGGTGTGACTACTGCGGGGTGGGGCACTATTAGGGGGGTTTGTGTGTGTATATAAAAAAAATTATAGATGTTCAAAACATATATTTTCATATCTTTACATACGTGTACAATTTATAAAAGAAAATTAAAAAAAATACTGATGGGGCTTGAACTCCCAACCTCTTTCTTGCCAAGCTGAGCAGCTAAGCATTACACTACACATTCACTTTTTACAAATGCAGTGTTGAATCCTTATGTTATACACTACAGATGATGATGTCATAAGGAAGCGAGGCTTGCATTAGATCTGAGGAACAGAACGCCTTCTTTTCAAAGTAGTAGCTTAAGGACTGGACCTGTGAGGAGGTGAATCAACCTCTTGGCAAAAGCCCTTTAAACAAGCAGTAATTGCCCAGGTCATTCACCCTAGAGCTGGGAGATGTACATAGAGCCAGCAGAGCTTGGTTTCACTATCGATTTTAACAGCTCAGAGGGGAGGAAACACAGAGTGTGCAGGCAGCCAATCACAGCGCAGGGGGCGTGACCGGGGCGTTTCCTGTCTAGGGGTGTATCCCAACAGACTGAATGAAATGTCAGCCAGCCAATTACATTGCAGGGGGAGTGTCTAGGGAAGCGGGAACCGTCCAGGGGGCGTTCTGACCAGCAACAGCAGAAATAGAACACAGATTTACAGAGAAGCTCATATCTGCTAAACCAAGTGACAGAGGTAATGCAACCCAATTACAAAAGTGCTTATTTTTACTGTCCCCATAATCTGAGACATGATCTTTGTAACGATGTAATCATGTAATGGATTTTTCCTCCCCATGTGCATAACCTTGCATTTGTCTGTATTAAACCTCATCTGCCATTTCTCTGCCCAGGCCTCCAACTTATCCAGATCCCTTTGTAATAACACATTATCCTCTATTGTGTTGATTACTTTACAGAGGTTAGAAACATCTCCAAAGATCGATATTCTACTGTGAAATCCATGTGTAAGTTTATTAATGAAAATTTTAAAGAGGATGGGCCCCAATACTGACCCCCCTGGGGTACCCCACTAAAACGGGGAACCCCAGCCCTGAGAAATGCACCTTTAAAATTACCCCCTTTGTTTTTACCCCTGAGCCATTTGGGCTTACCCCCTTGCACACTTTTTCCCCCAGTCAAGCATTTCTTTTTTTACCAAACCTTTTTTTTTGGGGCACCGTATCAAATGCTTTTAAAAAATCTAGATATAGGGCCCACCCAAATTGCCCAAAACCTCGACCCAGTCTAGAAATGATTCCTTCATAAAAAGCTGGGAGATTAGTCTAAACCGGGGGACCGATCCTTCAAAAAAAACCCTGCTGGAAGGGCCCTTTAAAAAAAATTTTTTTTAAAGTGGTTTCCCCGGAAAAGCTTCTGAAAAAAAACCTTTCAAAAAAATTTTACCTACAACAGAGGTAAAAACTTCCCCGGCCTATATTTTTTCCCTGGATCATTTTTTGACCCCTTTTTGAATATTGGAAACCACATTTCCCTTTTGCCCAATCCTTTGGGACATACCCCGTTTTTGGGGCAGCCCCATAAATTTTAAAAAAATAGGGGCCAATTTTTTACATCTTTTAAACCCTCCCTTGGGACAGTGGGTGTTTTCCCAAATCTGGACCTGGGGATTTGTCAAATTTTTAATCTTCTTAACACAGAGCTGACTTTTTCCCGGGGTTAAAACAAAAAAATTTTTAAAAGTTGGATTTTTAACCTCACCCCTTTTTTAAAAGGAAGCCCCTCCTCCTTGGTAAATACAGGGGAAAAAAAAGTTTTTAAAATAGATTTGCTTTTTTCTAAATTCCCCCCTCTTAGTCCTCCCTCTATTTTTAAAAGGGGGCCCAACATTTTTTTTTTTTAATCTTTTTACTATTTATATATTTTTAAAAAAATTTTTTTTGGGGGGTTATTTTTACTTTTCTAGGGCAATATGTTTTTCCGTCTCCAGTTTTTGCTTCCTTTATCTTTTTTACCACTTTTTTTTTTTTCCCTAAACTTCTTTACTGCCTCGTCAATGCCTCCTGTTTTAGT
This sequence comes from Phyllomedusa bahiana, assembly GCA_025379985.1. NCBI lineage: Eukaryota > Metazoa > Chordata > Amphibia > Anura > Hylidae > Phyllomedusa > Phyllomedusa bahiana. Next base: position 251,045 of record JAODAL010000726.1, on the reverse strand, counting down.
AGCTGAAACGCTTTCTTTTTTTTTTTGCCTCTTTTTTTTCCCCCCCTGTTATCCACATTGGGTTTTTCCTGTTTCTAAATTAAAATTTTATTACCCCTAAGGTAGTACCTCTCACATGGGCGCCTAGGGTGTTTTTTTTAAAAATTAAACCCATTTTTTTTTGTTTTGGGGGATATTTAAATTTTTTCCCCTTCAATTTCTGTTTTGGGCCCCCTAAACAGAAAAAAATTAGCCCTTTTTTTTTTAAAATTTAGGTTTTTTGTGGGTCTTGACAAAAAAAAATCTAAATTTAAGGGTAAATGGAAATTTTTTTTTTTGGGGGGCTAATTTCCCCAGGTGCCCCCCCCCTGAACCTTTGTTACTCCCGGGCAGGTCTATTTGTGAAAATTAAGTCTAGAAGGGGGCCTTTCCTTTAGTCCTTTTTGCACCCTTTTGGCCCAAAGGTAATTTTCATTAGTTTATTGACAAAAACCCGTTTCTTTGTGGAGCAAAAGGGTTTTAGATTCCCCCAATTTTATGTCTGGGTAGTTAAAATTTGCCCCCCCTTTAAAAATAACCTCATTCGGGTTTTGCCCCCTTATCTATTTTCCTGAGGAGTACAAACTTTTTGGGGTTTTGTTTTTATTTTTGGGGGGCCCATACAGGGGCCCCAAAAGGGATTATAATTTTTGTTGTTACCCCCCTGTTTATTTTCCCATAATGATTCCCCATGTTATTACCTTTACCTATTTTCTTTTTCCCCAGTGTTTGGGTTCAGGGCGGATTTTAATGGGGACAGACAAACCCCCCCCCTTCCCGGGATTTTCGGTCACTTTAAATAGGGCTGTAACCCCGTAAGTTAACCGCCCAGGTCGTAGCTCTCGTCAGCCTGTCTCAAGGGGATAACAAACCCTGTCCCGAAGAAGAGAGCCCAGTCCCTCGGGAAACTCACTATCAAAAACACCAACGGCCCCTTTATTAGGGGACACCATGTAGTAACAGGTTGGACCCCCTTTTGCCCCAAACTGCCTCAATTTTTTCGGGCAAAAGATTCCACAAGGTGTTGCAAAGATGCTTTAATTGGTACCAAAGGGGGGGGAAAGATTGCCAAGGGAAAAAATTCCCCCCCAAAACCCTGACACCACCACCAAAAGCCGAAACCGTTTATACAAAGGGAGGATGGATTCCCCTCTTTCATGTTGTTGACCCCCAAATTCTGACCCTACCATCCGAATGTCGCCCGCAGAAATTTGAGATCATCAGACCAGGCAATTTTTTCCAAACTTCTCTGTCCCCAATTTTATGAGCTTGGGAAATTGGAGCCTCAGTTCCTGTTCTTAGCTGAAAAGGAGTGGGACCCCCGTGGTCTTCTGCTCTGTAGCCCATCTGCCTCAAAGTTCGCCGTACTGTGCGTTCAAAAGATCTTTCTTTCCTACCTTGGTTGTAAAGGGGGCTATTTTGGGGTCACGGTTGCCTTTCTAATCAGCTCGAACCAGTCTGCCCATTCTCCTTTGGACCTCTGGCATCAACAAGGCATTCCGCCACAGGACTGCCGCTCACTCTGTATTTTTTTCTTTTTCGGACCCATTTCTCTGTAACCCTAAAGATGGTTGATGCTTGAAAATCCCAGGAGATCAGCATTTCTGAAATACTCAACCAGCCCTTATCTCAACCAACAACCATGGGTCCACGTTTCAACAGTCACTCAATCACCTTTCTTCCACATACTGTATGCACGGTTTGAACTGCAGGCGATTGTCTGACCATGTCTACATGCTCTAAATTCACTGTATTTCCGCCTATGTGATCGGCTGATGTAGAAAATAATGTTATCTAGAAGTTTGGACAGGTGTACCTAATAAAGTGGCCGGTGAGTGTATATTCAGTTAGCCTCTAAAAGGTATCGCCTGATTTCTTCACTCTTCTATTACTTATCCCCACTATGTCATATTTTTCTTCAGCTATTAGTAATTTACTAAGTTCATTTATTTGTGGTCAGACTCCTGGCATTGGTCATCATGCAATGTTCTAAAATTTGTCCTAGTTTTTATTCCTTTCCACCCCTGATCTTTTCTTACTATTGCTACACCCCCTCCCGCCACACCATCCCACCATGTTTATATTCCTAATTCTCTAGCTTCTTCTATCTTCACAATCTTGCATAGTTAATCTATATATTTATCCCTCCTCTCTCCAGTCCCTATATTAAATATTCCTCAACTTCCTGGCCATTTGTCCCCCAATACAGCTTCAAACCCTCCCCAAATAGGTCAGCCCGTCGCCTACATAACATAAGTCTAGCCAAGACAGAATTCAGCCCATTTCTCCAAAAACCCACCCCCCCCCCCCCCCCCACCCAAATCCCTCTTTCCTCCTGACACCAATTTTCTTGAGCCATCTTAATTCACCTCTCTAATCTCCCGCTCGCCTCTCTGGTGGTGCCCGTGGAACAGGTACTATTTCTTAGAATATTATGCCTGTGAGTCCCTATACCTTAAGCTTATTGGCCTAATCCCTTAAAACATATTATATGGACACTCCCCACCTACCTCTAACTATTTGCTCATTAGTGCCAATGTGGGACCATGACAGCTGGACTTCTCAACACCAGTCCCCAATCCCAGCAATCTGTCACCCATCCGCGATATGTTGAACCCCGGCCCCAGTTAAACAACAAACAGTTCGACATCCCGGTCCTTTATGGCAGAATTGCCCAGCCTGGTGGCCCCGAATAATGCATACCTCCACAACCTTCCCGATTTGGGTGTCGGGACATTCCCGCTTTGTGTACCCAGTCTCCCTCCGTCAAACGAGACAGCGTTGGATGGTATCCCTATTTTTTCGGGTGGTGTCCCGTGGGATCCAGAGCCTGTGCCTGAATCCTCGGGACTTTCGCTAAGCAGTTCTCGACTGATTTCCGTCGTGGCCGATGGGTCACCCCGTCACCTGTCATTGTGGAGTCTCTGTCATCCCTCACACAAGCGTCGTGAACAGAGAGCAGAGAAGCAGGGAAGTGTCCATATGAGAAAGACTACTCCCGCTGACATCACTGAGACAGCATGGGGCATTTGCCCCGCCCCCTCAGCCACAACTCGATCTGGTGACAGCAGGTGCCCCGGAGCCAGCGCAGTAGGAGGGAGGAAGAAGGAGGACACAGCAAGTAGTAAGGTAAATTGTCTTCTTCCTCCTCCCTGCCCCCCCCACGTTCACCTACCCTCCCCTCCCCTCCGCTGCTCAACCCACTCAGCCCCTCCAAAACTGCCCCCCTAGTTCACCCCCCCCAAACGTGCCGTCCCTTCCCCACAGCTCACCCCACTCAGCCCTCCCCAAAAACGTCCCCCCTGCCTACCTACCCACCGCCCAAAACATTCCTCCACCCCCCCTCTCACCCACCCGACCATCCCCACCAAAACATGCCCTCCCCCCTGTTCACCCCACTCAGCCCCCCCTCTCTGACACACCAAAACGGCCCCACCTCCCTCCTGCTCACCCCGAAACGGGCCCCTCCCCCCTGCTCACAATCCCACTCAGCCCCCCCAAAAACGGTCCTCCCCCCTGCTTTTACCGCCCCACTTAGCCTCCCCCCTCTCTGACACTCCAAAAATGGCCCCCCTGCCCTCTGCTCACCCCCAAATGGGCCCCCCTTCGCCTTTCCTCTCACTTAATCACATCAGGCCCGCCCCTCTCAGACACCCCAAAACCATACATGCCAACTCTCCCGTTATTTTTGTCGGGGGGTCCCAGCTATTGGTTCCCTCCCGCCCTCCCTGGGGGATTGGCTTGATTCCTCCCGGCCGCCAGCAGGTCTGCTGGGGCTCTTTAAATGGCCGAGCGGCGCCGGAGTATCGCTAAGTGCGGCTACTCTGTGGCGCTGCCGGGCCCTTCCTACAGGCGGGGTGAAGTTTGCCGCGTTGTCGCACCGCATTCAACCGCCCGGAGTCCTCAGCTGTGCAGGGAGAGTGCATGAGGATCAGCCTTTTCCCTTCCTCCCCCTGTAGTCCGGCGCCGGTGTTGTGCGCCTCACATACAGGTCAGCGTGCAGCAGGGGAAGTGTGACGGCGCGGCTGGAGCCGGGGAGTGTACCGCGAGACGTCATGGGCTGCTCTCACTTCCCCCTTCATCCGCTGATGAGATCTGACTGTGGAGCGGGCCGTTATGCATGGACCTGTGTGATGTAAAGTGAATTTATTATTTTATTTTTATTAGCAATAGGGGGGCAACTACCTGCAACCAATGGGGGGGCTCTCCTGGCAACATAGGGGCACTACCTGGCAACAGAGGGGACATCTACTCCTGGCAACAATGGGGCATCACCTGGCAACAAGGTGACATGCTTACCTCAACAGAGGGGACATCAACCTGACAACAATGGGGGCCCTATCTGGCAAAACAGGGGGCACTTCCTGCAACGTCAGATAGTGGCATTCTACCTGGCAACAAGTGAACATCTACCCTGGCAACAGAGGGGGCAACTACCTGTGGCAACAGATGGGGGCATCTACCATCGAACAATGGGGTCAACTACCTGAGCAACAATGGGGCACTACCTGCAACAGTGAGGGGTCAATCTACCTGGCAACAGAGGGGGTCACTACCTGCAACACTGTTTGCACTACCTGGCAACATAGTGGGCACTACCTGGCAACAATGGGGCACAAACAGGCAACAAGGGGGCACGTAGCTGGCAACGGACCTCCAAGAGGGGGCACTAGCTGGCAAACAATGGGGCACCTTAGCTGGGCCAACAATGTGGGGCCTCTACCTGTGCAACAATGGGGTCACTACCTCAACAGAGGTGACACTTCCTGCAACAGATGGGGCACTACCAGGCAACAGAGGTGGACATCTGACCTTGCAACAGGGGATGGGGGCACTACCCTGCAACAGAGGGGGCATCTACCGTGCAACAATGGGGGGCCATCTACCCCCTGCCAACAATGGGGGGCAACTAATTACCTGTGGCAACATATTTGCATCAACCTTGCAACAGAGGTTGTGCATCTACCTGGCAACAAAGGGGGCACTCCCGACCTGGCAACGAGGTAGGGCACTACCAGGCAATCAAAGGGGGCACAAGCTTGGTAACAGAGTGTGCAGCTAGCATGTGCAACCGGGGGGGGGTCACTACCTGGCAAACAATGGGGGGCACACTGTGCCACAATGTTGTGTCTCCTACCTGGCAAAACCATGGGGGTCACGAACCTGCAACGAATGGGGGCACTACCTGTCAACAGAGGGACATCTACCTTGCAACAAGGGGACATCCTACCTGTCAACAATTGGGGGCACTACCTTGCACAATGGGGGCACTACCTTTGCAACAGAGGGGGACACTACCTGCAACAATGGGGGGCACGTACTGGGCAACATAGGTGGCAACTAGGGCAGGCAAACAATTGGGCACTACCGTGTCAACAATGGGGGTCACCTTACCTGGCGAACAAAGATGGTCAGCGACTAGCCTGTCGTACAGGAGGGGCATCTACTTAGCTACAAGAGGGGCATCTACCTGCCTGTAAGGGGGCAACTTACCTCTTATGGGGGGTAACTACAAGGCTAATGAAGGCATCCTACTGGTGCGTTCTTCCAAAGCCGTGATGCAGTTAGGTGGAGTGGGTTTGGGCTTTTTTGGAAGGGCGGGGAGCATCACCGGAATGATGGCGTTTCCATAGCAAAATTTTTGTCCGTTCTAAAAATCTCCCTGCTTTTTCCATTATCAAAAGTTGGCAACTATGCCCAAAACGTCTCCCCTCTCCCCCCTGCTCACCCCATCCTCCCCCGCCCCGGAACCCCCGACACCCCAAATGCCCCCCTCCTTCCTGCACACATGGTACCCACTCAGCCCCCTCCAAACGTAACCCCACCTGCTCACCCCACCCCCCAATCGTATTACCGTCCCTTCCCCCCTGCTCACCCCCCCCACTACATTGGAGTCCCCCACCAAAACATAGGCCCTCTCCCCCTGCACACCCCACTCATGCCCCCCCTCTCTGACACCCCAAAAAGAACGGGCCCCCCCCCTCCTGCCTTCACTGCCCAAACTGGGCCCCTCCCCCCGCTCACGCTACCCACTCAGGCCCTCCCCAAAAAACGGACCCTCCCCCCCTCCCCCCCCTTGGCTCACGTCTCCGACATAGCCCCCCTCTCTGACACCCAAAATGGCCACCCCCTCCCATCCTCTCCTGCTCTACCCCAAACAGAGGAGGCCCCCTCCCACCTGCTCACCCGACTCAGCCCCCCCTATTGTATGACACCCCAAAACGGCATCCCCTCCCCCCTGTCACAACCCCAGTCGCCCCCCCACACCCCAAACGGCCGCACCTCGCCCCGTCCACCCCCACAGCAGCCATCCCCTCTGTACACCCTCCAAACGGCCCCACTCCTGCCCCCGCCCAGAGCCCGACTCGTTCGCCGCGCGCCCTCCCCCCCGACACCCAAAACGTCCCTTCCCTCCTCCCCTGGCTCACCCAAATGTGCCCCCCCTATCTCACCCCACACAGCCTCCCCTCGTCCTCTGACCACTTCCACTCAGTGCCCCCCACCCTCCACCTCTGACAACCCCCTGACCCCCCCCTCCCTTAAATTCGCGTCCCCTGCCTCCCTGACATCCCAGCTCAGTCCCTCTCCTCTCTCCCTGGTCCTCCACTCAAATCTGGCCCCCCCCTTCGTCTCCTGGACACCACACTTGCAGCCCCTCCCTAAGACACCTTCAGCCAACCCGTTCCTCCCTGAACCAACCTACCCCTCCACTTGAACCACCCCCCTCGCCCTTCTCCTCACACCCTCCTTTACTCCCTGGATCCCCCCACAAAACGTTTTCCCTCCCTTCCCCAAGGACCTAGCCCCAGCTTTCCCACCCACCATGCTAAATGCGTTATCCAACCAGCTCCCGGGAAAGCCAAGTTAGCACCCATCCCCCACAGCAGTGCACCTTCCTTCCTTGGACGCCTGCTTGTAACCGATTCCCGGTCAGCTTTCCCATATTCTGAATAACCTATCCAGCATTGGCGGAAAGCTTATTATTTGTGGTTTAAAACCCTCCACATTCCAGTCATCCAGGACTCTGGATCACAATGCTGTGGGGGGTGATGGATGCCACTCAGCTTTCCTGTGCTGGAGTAGTCTCAAGTACAGCATTGCAGGAAAGTCTGGGTTAAAACTCTCCACAGCAGGCGTCCAGGATAAGCTAGGTTCTTGCTGTTGCGGATGGGTATCCACTCAGCTTCACTGGACAACTGCTTGTTGGATGTCAACCCACCCAACTTTCCCAAGGCAACTAGTGTATGCTATTCCAGCCACCCTGGAAAGGCCTGGGCGACATATCCCCCACAGCAATTGAACCCAGCTTCTTGCCTGGACGCCTGCCATAAGGGCTATTCAGCATCCTGGAAAAGCTGGGTTGATGCCCCATTTTGTAAGGGTTTCCCCTTTGACTTACGACGGTATGTTTCGGTGGACTACGTCGGACAGCATTGAGCATCTATTTCTTTAATAAAATGGATAATCGAGGGGCCGGTGGTCGGGGATGTTCTTATTAAATAAAGTAATTTATTTCTGTTTTCTGTGTGTGTTTTTTTTATCCATTTGATTCCCAGTGATAGTTGTGGGCCGGTATCTGATGACGCCTCTCCAATTGTCTATCGCTCTTGCTTGGTGTCAGCCAGTGTGTTTCTTGTTGCCCTAGGCTGACACTAACGCCTCCGTGTCACACTATTACCCCAGAATACCCAATGCACCAGGAGGTACTGGGAAGAAGGCCCTGTTAACCGTCAGGAGTCCTGCCTCTGGGGAGCAGCTGCAGGCGTGTATATTTTTTAGAATGGGAAGTTACCATATCAATTGTTTTACCCATTCTGATATTATCAGTGCTGCCCTGTTTGTGTTTTCAACCCTGGCTGGTTATGGAAATTGTGGGGGACCCCACGTCGTTTTTTTATTTTTATTGTAAAATTTGTTTATTTACAGAGAATCTGCACATGGGCATTCCACTGTAATGATTACAAAGGTCCCACATGTAGGATTCTCAATAAATGTAATGATTTAAAAAAAAAATAAGACGACGACACGGGGAGCCCCCCCATTTTTCATAACAGCCAAGGTAAAACCAGACAGCTTCAGCCGATACTATCAGAATGAGAAGGTCCATGGATACAGGTTTCCTTCCTATTCTAAGAGTCCAGCCCGCAGTCCAGCCACAATTAGTGTACCCTCAAATTAGAGGTCCCAATTCTGATGTGCTCCCGCTCTTACCGGTACCTCCTTGTGTTGCATTGGGTAATTGAGTGTATTAGTACAAGGGTTAGTGTCGAGCCTTGGGGTTGACAAAAACTGCGCAGCTGAATCAAGCCCGAGGATAGTAGATGAAGCCGGCGTCCATGAGACACCTACCACTACTAACACTGGAAAAAATGGGAAAAAAAATAAACCAGAAACAAAATAAAAAAGCAGTTTATTTAAATACACTACCTGAACCGTCCTCTGCTGACACATGTTTAATTTTAGAAATTAGATACTACGCAGGTCCTACGTAGTCTACGAATACAACAATAAGTATTAATACTCAATCCCCGCATCCCGAAGGTCAGGCTGTGGGCTGATAATCTGGGAGGTCAGGGAATGACCACAATCTCTGGGGTGTTGGTCTTCTGTCCTCCCCCCATAAATTGTGTTGTAAGCTGTGGGCCTTTACCTCCTCTTACACTCCCTGCGGCCTAGTGTCAAGTCACAAAATATCAACCTCGACCTGAACAACCCTAAAACCCCCTGACCACTTGTATTTGCCCCATATCCCCTCTACTCCATCTATCAGCATATGAGAAGTTTGTACAGAGTGAATAGGTAGGGAGTTGATGGAAAATGTTCAGAGTCTAAAATGTTTGTTGAGGATTAAATTCTATGCATGTACGAGGCCGTGAGAGAAGCATCATGTGTGATCTGCGGAAGAAATGGAGAAAGGGACCCGACACCCAACATAGAAGACGTTACCTGTGAGTCCAACTAAATTTTATTGTACTCGTCATCACTTAATGTTTGTCAGAGCCGTGTACACAGCTATCTACTCCCCCATATGGACACTGTTATGGTGGTATAGATAACAGACTGTAGATCCTTTGTACAATTGCAAGCTACTCCCCATAAGGTCACTGTATGGGAGGTTAATACTAGTCTGCAGAGCCTGTGTACAACTGCTATCTATACCCCATAATGGTTCAATGGATATGGCAGATGTTTGGTAGGAGTGATAATGGGTTTATATTCAGGATCAGTAGGCTGTATTATTCATTCACTATTGTGAAGGTGATAATGTGTAATGGGTGGTTGTGGTTTTTAATTCAGTTACAATTGCTGGTGAAGTTGTCATGGTGTGGTGGAATTAATTTTGACTCTGTGTAGCGGTATCATTGAGAATATAAATCTGGTTGTGGTCAGTAACAGTACAGTGGATATTTATTCCCTGTACACAAGCGTATTATGTGGTCACTGTATGACAATTATATAGTCGTTATCATCCACAGACATTTGTTCTTACAGCTATTTGATGGATTTCGTCTGTATAACCAATACATTACAGTGTACAAAATACTTATTACAGACCCCTAATTATTGGCCACTGTAGTGTTTGGCGCTGTACTTCTGTAGGGGCGGGGCATGATTTTGTGTTGGGGGAGTTGTGTATAGTCGATGTCCCTTGTGTGATTGTCATTTGGTGTGGTCAGAGGTGGTGGCCTGATGTGATGTCATTTGTTTTGGGCCGTGGCCAGAGAGCCGTGGCAAAGTGTCCCTATTTGCAATCTCTAAATTTGGGAGGTAAGATAATGAGTTCCCCAAACTACCAGCAACCTGTCTAGCCTGACCTGCACTCCTATACCAATGCTTACTGGAGGCAGACAGGGGTAATGTCTTGCTGCAGAAATGCTATTTTCTGGAGCTGTCTCCCCAGCATTTGCCAATCTTGCAAATTTTTGTTGGGGTTCAGATCAGGACTAGCCTCCTGACACTCATCCCCTCTACCTTCTTTCTGACTGTACGTTCAGCTAGCTGCCTTATATGTTCCTTGCACCTCCATAGCCTAACCACCCTCCCCCAGTATCCCTACACCTGCGAGTGATTTCTCAGTGAGCACAATACTCGCTTCCAAGTTGTCAAATGGATTCTACATGTTGTCGCCCACTGAGCTCATTTTAGATCCAGGATACAGGCTTCTAAATGTGCAGTGTGCACGACATCTTGCACAGCAGTATGCCCCTCGAACTGTTGCTGCCAAGGATGGCATACATTGCACAGTTTGTGCACCGGACAGCTAATTGTCCAAACATGGAACTCATTGGGGATAGTTACCAAAAATATATATCAATAAATTATAATAATAAGCGATACAATACTGTCCCCTCTAAACTCCCGCAAATCTAAAGTCTCTCAATCTTAAGTCTCCAACACTTAAAAGAAACACACTTTAAGGAAACCACACATCCACGCAGAACTCAACTCACTCCTCAAAATTACTGCAGGTTTTTAAAAACCTTTCCCACAATGCTGTTTGGCTGTGCTGCAACCTCTCTTTCAGGAGCCAAAAGGTTGAATGTGTCTATATCATCTAATGGATACGAGATATATGTTCTTGTTATTTGTTCAGGTAAAATGAGTACTGAGCCCAGTATAGGATCCTATACTACTTTGGTTGGCCAGTCCAATCCCAGTATAAATGTTTAAGGGCATTTCCATTTTAAAAAAAACCCAACTCATCAGATGGTCAAGAAAGATTTAAAATTGAAAAAAATATAACGCGCCATTTAAATTTTCTCCGTTCCCAGAGCGCATGCTGATGGTGTCCCAATCACTGGTCACATGACACTGCAACCTATACAGGCCTCAGTGTCACATGGCCATGTGGTGTTGTGTTGGTGTTTATCCGGGAAGAGACCACTGTGGCCTGTGAATAGCTGCAGGGTCATAAGAACAATGCTTGTGACATCATCAATCGGGAGCGGCGCCAGGTTTGAAACGCAAGTTTTTTTTTTCTATTTTACAAACATCCCAATCGGCTGATGAGTCTTTTTAACAGTGGGAAAGACCAGTTAGCATAAAATCCTTGATGTATAACCAGTATCTTCATTAAACCTATGATTGGGCAGCTTTCTATCCACAGATCCCCTCACACCTGGTAGATGCTGTTAGGGAATGTTCATACGGCTAATTGCAGGGCGTACAGTACTCCACGCAATTACGCCAGGTGTTCAGTAGCTCGCGCCGCATAATCGCCGTGAATAAATGACATGTGGATTATCTCCCCACACGTACAATACGATCGTATTGTACGAGCGGGGAGAGGAGGCGTAATCCATAGTTCTCTATGAGAACTGTGGATTACCGTAATGATTGGGGCGCATTTCGCTCGTATTTGAGTGCAGTATGTTCAAATACGTGGCGAAATGCGTCCCAAAATAAGCCGTGTGAACTTACCCTTAGGGTCCTATAATATCTAAAACTCTTCTCTTTCTATGAAAAGACATAAATTAGATCTAGATTTCGGATTCTCTTCCATTTTGAACAGACTATGGATACATGCCTTAACCAGCACCACATGCAGAGGCGTAAGCTCTGGATCCCTAGTGCAAAACGTGAAATGGGCCACGTTCCTCTTACAATGCTGGTATCTCCTTATGTAACAGGAGGGCTTTTGGGCCCCTTCAGGCTGCAGGGCCCGGTAGCGACTGTTACCTCTTCACCCCCTGTAGCTACGTCCCTGACCACATGGTATTTCCATTATGGTATGTTGAATGTGTCCATAGCTTCTGCTGGACCTGGCATACACCAAATGGGTGGATTCTTTGGGCCACATGTATGAACCTGTTCAGGTCTAAAACTCACTTTTTTGCCCATAGGTTGCTATGGACAAAAGAGTGAGTTTTAGACCTAAACAGTTTCATACATGTGGCCCTGTATCTGTTTAATCGGTATGAGGAGTCATACTTTTTTTTATACTGTATTGGAAATGATCATTTACTATGTTTTTCAATACTGGGGATCCTGCACCCTATTGAAGTCAATGGGTGATGGATACATCTGCACGGCTTACAGGAACATATGCTGAAGCTATACATTGGCAGATATAATGGGAGATATATGCTGAACATACACCACAAATGTGAAATTCACTTTGTAGAGTACAACTTTCTCCTGGACTCCAGACAAAGAGTTGAACTGTTCGTCTTTAGTTCTAAAGTTAAAAGCATCAATTAGAGAAAAAAACCTCCTAAACCTAGAATATCCCTGACTACTCATTATGGTTATGTTCACCGCGTTGTGCCCGTGGTATGGCTGGCAGAGGCACAGGGCTTTACAAAGCCTGTTTATTTATTGACTTTATTTTGGGAGCTCGGAACTATGGAATGTTCCGAAATAACAAATGTCTTCAGTGATCTGAAGCCTCCGCAGTTCAGAAAACTGAGAACAATGGAGAGTTCACAGCTGAGCTGTATGCAAGGTTTGGGCTTTTAAAGGGGTTTTGCCACCATGTAATGTTGACGTGGGATCCTCCAAAATGGGTATTTAATCACTTTTCTAAATATATGTGATTACAAAAAGTGAAGCCTCTGAGAGCTACAACATTTCTCAGTCCCCCTTAGTTACCTGAAAGCTTGCATTAGACAGGACCAGAGGAGCTGACAGGCCCCGCTTGCGTGAAACACTTCTTATCTGATGACAGGGAAAATGAATGAGCTTCAAGGGGTTGGGGAGAAAGTGCAGTGTATGAGCCTGCATCTTGCTGTATAGAGAATCAACTGTTGTAAAGTTATTATTTGAGTTAAGTTTTGAGACGCTCCCTTATTCCTCACTCTGCTCACCCCCTCCCTCTCTCCCCTGCAGCCTTCATGACTCAGCATGATTTGTTTATATTCTACTCCCCAGCTGATAAAGAGGTAAGTAACTCACATCCTGGCAAAACCCCTTTAAGGGGCTGTAGAGGATTAGAAGACATGGCTGCTTCCTTCCAGACTCAGCGCCACTCTTGTGCATGGGTTGTGTTAGGTATTGCAGCTCAGCTCTATTAACCCTAACATATTAAGCCATAACATAACTAGGTCATGCTGTTAGTAAGGGAGTATGGAGGGTTAATTACAGGCAGCATCCGCCACTAGCAGCAGGGAATGGAGAAAAATCCAGTCCTGATGATTTAACAATTTAAATGCCACAGTAAATGTAACCGTGGCATTTAAGTAGTTGAAAAACAGTGGAGCACTTCATTTTGTCACCTGTTTGGTCCACAAGATCTTGGTGTGCCAACCGGTTGTCATGGCAGTCGGGGGTCTAAGGAAGGCTTCATGGCCTGCCATCTTATTACTTCTATTACACCCTGTCAGGGGCAGGGTATAATAGAAAAGCCATCATTGTACACTGTTCCATAATATTTTACCAGCACAGAACATTGTACAAGCTATTGTGTCTCCTAATGGTTAAAGGGGTTGTCTCACTACAAGGATTGCTTTTTAAGTTAAAGATCTTGCAAAAACAAGTCACTTTGCAATATGTGCATCAACAGTGTCCTACCTATTCCTAGATATCCCCTCTTGTATGGGCTGCACCAGCTCCTCAGGTCGCTATAGCTACAGACCTGTTTGATCTATCCTGATAGGCTGCCAGCATTGGCTGCTATAGCTACAGACCTGGCTTCTACTGCAGTCTAGTGGAATCCAGCAAACACGCCCCTGAATTCAAAGTGAAACCAAGAAAACAGGACTGAGGTGAAATGAATCAATGTAGTGAGACAACCCCTTTAAAGGGGTTTTCTCACTACAAAGATTAGCTTTCAACATGAAGGGACAGTTAAATGAAGACTTTTTCTAATTATATTAGTCAATAGATTTTACTATAATCATGAGATAAGGTAGATTTTATTAGCTTTGAGTGCACACAGGTTTCTATGGTTCCCTGACAATAACTCTGTTATCTCATTAGAGCAATAGAGCTTAGATCAGGGAGTGATGTCACACTATGGACAGACTAATTTCCTTATCTCTAACAATATTACAAAGAAGCCATTGTTTTCAGTACTCACAGCACATGAAACTTGTGTTTACTGAAGAGTTAACATCTCCTGCACTGCTCTTTGTTGTGTCTCAGACAGATATGCTCTTCATGTTATAGAACCACCCACAGCAAGAGGAGTCAGAGTGAGTGTAAAACTGTCTGTTTTTTTTTTATTCGCTTCACCTCTCCAAAAGGTTGGGATAAAAAGCGATCAAAAAGTAATCAAAAAGACATCAGTATGCCATAATGGTTTCAATAAAAACTACACGTCAGCCTGCAAAACCGAGTTACTGGTCTGAGAAAATGGCACAAATAGTGAAACTATTTTGCTAGAAGCGTACCGAGCTGTAGAATAGAGATAGCATGTCATTTATACCCAACTTCATAAATACGTAAGCTCACAAAACATGGTACAATAGTGATTTTTTTTCCTCATTCCACCTCACAAAGAATATTTTTCTGTTTCCAAATACAATATTTTATATTATATGTGGGTCCATTAAAAAGTACAAGCCCTCCTACTGTAGTGTCCCAGAGTAGGAGTATGTCGGATGGGACATGGTCAATGACTGTTTATGGCTTACAGACTCTGAAAACACTTTGTATTTTATTAAATGTGCAATGTCCTTCTGCTCTGAGAAATCACTAAGGGTATGTTCACACGATGTATTGCAGCACGTACAGTATGCGCCGCAATACATCGTGTGCTTCGGGAGCTCGCGCTGATCAGCATGTACTCCCGAGGCGCAAGGGGGGGGGGGGGCGGAAGCCCGCCAGCCCCATAGACATGCAGTACTCGCGGCATGTATTCGCCGCGAATAATTGACGTGTCACTTATGATCATATTGTACAAGCGGTGAGAGGAGGCGTAATCCATAGTTCTCTATGAGAACTATGGATTACTGTAATTTTGGCGTGCATCTCGCCCGTTTTAGGCTAGGTTCACACGGCTTAAAATGGGCCGTATTTCGGTCCGTAATTACGCTCCGAAGTGCGCCAATTACGGGCTGAAAACGGCCCATACATTACGGTAATCCACAGTTCTCATAGAGAACTATGGATTACGTCTCCTCTCCCCGCCGGGCGGGGAGATAATTGACATGTCACTTTCTAGCGGCGTATACGCGCGCTTAGCAGTGATTGTTTATGGGCCGGCGAAGTGCCAGTTCCCCGCTCCCGCCCCGCCCCCGTCCACACGGCGTAATTGTGGGGCGAAATTACGCCACGCAGTTAAGCCGTGTGAACCTAGCCTTAGAGTGCAAATACACGGCAAAATGCAAGCCGAAATTACGCCGTGTGAACATACCCTAAGAGTTAATAGTTTTGTAAAGCCTGTAGCAAGAGTGATAACCACGGAAACAAAGGGGAGTGTTAGACATGATACATTGCCCTGTAATAAGGTTTCCAGAGGGTCAACCAGAGTCCCTTCCGGGCTCTGGAGGTGTTCTCTCACTGGTGTTCTGTTCTGCCAGTACTCTGTAACTAACACGTCCTACCAGGGCCATTTCTAGGCTAAATTGCGAGGTGAAGAAATTTCGCCCTCCCCCCGTATAATAATGCTTCACAATGCAACACAGTGCTTCACCAGATAACTGTCCCCTATAGCTATGTAATAACCACCTGTAACCAGACAGCAGCCCCAGTAACCCCGATAGTTACACCTGTAGCCCGATCGTAGCCCCAGCAGCCCTTATAGTTGCCCCTGTATCCATGATAGTTGCCCCTGTAGCCAGTGGCCCCCCTGTAGCCAGTGGCCCCCTTGTAGCCAGTGGCCCCCTTGTAGCCAGTTTCCCACTGTAGCAAGTGTCACCCTTTTAGCCAGTGTCCCCCTTGTAGCCAGTGTCCCCCTTGTAGCCAGAGCCCCCTGTAGCCAGTGTACCCCCTGTAGCCAGTCCCCCCGTGTAGCCAGTGCTCCCCTGTAGCCAGTGCCCCCTGTAGCCAGTGTCCCCTGTAGCCAGTGTCCCCCTTGTAGCCAGTGTCCCCCCTGTAGCCAGTGTCCCCCTTTAGCCAGTTGCCCCTGTAGCCAGTTGCCCCCTGTAGCCTGTGTCCCGTGTAGCCAGTGTCCCCCTTGTAGCCAGTGTCCGCCTTGTAGCCAGTGCCCCCTGTAGCCAGTGTCCCCCTTGTAGCCAGTGTCCCCCTTGTAGCCAGTGTCCCCCCTGTAGCCAGTGTCCCCCTTGTAGCCAGTGTCCCCCTTGTAGCCAGTGTCCCCCTTGTAGCCAGTGTCCCCCTGTAGCCAGTTGCACCCTGTAGCCAGTGGCCCCCTTGTAGCCAGATGCCCCTTGTAGCCAGTGTCCCCTGTAACCAGTGTCGCCCTCTGTAGCCAGTGTCCCCCTTGTAGCCAGTGTCCCCTTGTAGCCAGTGTCCCCCCTGTAGCCAGTGCCCCTCTGTAGCCAGTGTCCCCCTTGTAGCCAGTGTCCCCCTTGTAGCCAGTGTCCCCCCTGTAGCCAGTTGCCACCCTGTAGCCAGTGTCCCCCTTGTAGCCAGTGTCCCCCTTGTAGCCAGTGTCCCCCTTGTAGCCAGTGCCCCCTGTAGCCAGTGTCCACCTTGTAGCCAGTTGCCCCTTGTAGCCATTGTCCCCTGTAGCACAGGATTTTTAAAATTATAAATACTTACGTTCCTTCCCAGGATCCCCGCAGCGCATCCCGATCCCGGGATTCAGTGTAAGCGGCGGGTGACGTCATCACACACGCTTACACTCAGTTCCCAGAGTCTCCTGGGACGGGAGCCGAGACTCAGCGTCGCAGGGGGCGCGGTGAAAGCCGTGCGCCCCTGCGACGCTGCTGTGTATGTATCAGCGCGCTGACTGAGCACTCATACATACAGGGGAGGAGACAGGAGG
Source organism: Phyllomedusa bahiana (assembly GCA_025379985.1). Taxonomy (NCBI): domain Eukaryota; kingdom Metazoa; phylum Chordata; class Amphibia; order Anura; family Hylidae; genus Phyllomedusa; species Phyllomedusa bahiana. The sequence continues at coordinate 234,199 of JAODAL010000726.1, read as the reverse complement.
GGAGCGATCCGTCCTGCCTCCTCCCTGTACCAGCAGCTGCACTAAGTGTGTGCAGCTGCCGGCAGTAAGAGGCTAACCGTGGGGCGGGCGAGGCGAGCAGCGCCCCCCTCGGGTGAGGGAATCGCCCGCCTTGCCCGCCCCTAGGAACGGCCCTGCGTCCTACCCTGGACCTTAGTCCTTCCTAACTTTTTATATCCTTATAGCCTTATGTGTGTTTGCTGGATTTAATCAGGGAGCATATACAAGGAACTCCCTGCAGGCTATTATTAACGAGTGCAGTGTGAAACATACGGCATATATGCATAGCAAAGATCCTCCTAACTTTTTGCCATGGTTTAGAGGAAAGACAGCACTGTGTTTTTGAATAGAAGACCTGACACCACATGAAGTGGAGTCCTCAACTAAAGATGATGTCTAGCTAGCCTCCGGCCTAGCTCAACCCACTAAGGCCATGTTCACACGGCTTAATTGCGGGACGTAATTACGTCCCGCAATTACGCCGTGTGGACGGGGGCGGGGCGGGAGCGGGGGAGTAAGCAGGGGGCCGGCACTTTGCCAGCCCATAGACAATCACTGCTAGCGGCGCGTATACGCCGCTAGTAATTCACATGTCAATTATCTAAGGCTTGTCTAAGGCTAGGTTCACACGGCTTAACTGCGGGGCGTAATTTCGCTCCACAATTACGCCGTGTGGACGGGGGCGGAGCGGGGGAGTGAGCGGGGGGCCGGCACTTTGCCGGCCCATAGACAATCACTTCTAGCGGCGCGTATACGCCGCTAGAAAGTGACATGTCAATTATCTCCCCGCCCGGCGGGGAGAGGAGACGTAATCCATAGTTCTCTATGAGAACTGTGAATTACCGTAATGAATGGGCCGTATTCGGCCCGTAATTGGCGCACTTCGGCGCGTAATTACGGACCGAAATACGGCCCATTTTAAGCCGTGTGAACATGGCCTAACCGTACAGAAGGTCCCAGATCGCATGAGGCAAGTGAGTAAGCTCCTGCGGAGAAGTCTTAGAAATCTGGTTACCTAGAATTTGGGCCCATCCTTGCTACAGGCTCTTAAAGGAAAGTGGAACTGTAAAACCAATCTCTAGGTTTAAGACCTTGCTTGAAGTAAATGCAGACTGTTTTATTTGAAAACTATTATTGCCTTCTGCATGTTCTTTTGCTCCATGACACCTCCATACAACACTGACAGGCAGTGAGGCTTACACCAACATCTCCAGGACTATGTCCCGGGGATATAGCTAAAGGGGAACTCCAACACGATCTTCTAAGGTATTGTTGCTGGAGGAGGTATGAGAGGTATCGTTGAGAGCCACCATCAAGTAACCACAACTACCTCCATCTTCTCCTCTGCTGATTCTAGTGCATCAAAATACAACTATATAAACAGGAAAGTAAAAAAAAGTTATGGCTTTTGGAAGGCAGGGAGGAAAAAATGAATGCAAGGTGAATAAAAATAGCTGTACAATCCATATTTCTGTAAGAGAATACTACCTGAGCTATAAAGAGCACTGTGATGGTTATTGTGATGTATTATGCATTGTTCTAACACCTGCACAAGAAGATCACAATTTATTATTAACGGGAACGTTTTCTTTAGGAATTTACACGAAGTCTGTCAAAATCTAAGAATGTGGGGAAAACCTAGACTCCAGGGACTGGCATCACTAAATTGCTGGTTCTCAACTGATTGGCCATCAAGGAAGGTATGTCGTGGGGGCCCCAGGGCACATTCACCTCTATTGTCTCTTGCATTCAGGGCAAAAACTGGCACAATGTCACTAAATGAACACGTCCACTTTATCCACCGATTACATGGTACAAAGTGTGTGCGGTGTTCCAGCTCCTGCTACTGATCACTATATCAAAGTGATATTATAAAGCGCTCAGTCATTGTAAGCGCCGCTCCACCTACGGATAGCATTACTAATCCCTCCACACAGCTTTACACGCCTCATTTCTTCTCCTTCCTTCTGCCAGTCTCCTTCTACAGGTTTTCTCAGGAGAAATATCCTGATGGACAGAGAGATAAAGACATTATTTATACTGTCTAAATGTGCCCATAGATACTGTCTGCAGCCGATGAGCCTCAGCAAGCCTTAACCTGAGGGACAAGATGGGATTGGGCATGGTGGAATTTCACTTTTTATCTGGTATATAAAATGTTACTAGAGGTGTCTATCAGCCAACTGTGCTGAAATACAGTAACATTAATGCTTCTTCAGTTTTTCCACCATAATACAGAAATGACATCCCTGCAAAACCACTTCTGCTCATACAATACCCACACATACACTGCCCAGATAATACCCTATGTACACACACAAGAATACCTCTCGCCACCTCAGTGTGCTGTCCCTAAAGAACCCCAGCCACCATGTGCCTTCTTCAACAGAATCCGTGCTACCATATGCCCCCCTACAGAACCTCTGCCAGCATGTGCCCCTCTACAGACTCCCTGCCAGAATGTGCCTCGCCCTATAGAATCCCTGCCACCCTGTGCCCTCTCCTACAGAACCTCTGCCACCATATGCCCCCCTACAGAACCTCTCCCAGCATGTTCCACGCCCCACAGAATCCCTGCCACCATGTGCCCTCCCCTACAGAACCCCTGCTACCATGTGTCTTCCTAAACAGAACCCCTTGCAGCATGTTCCCTTCACTACAGAACCTCAGCCAGCATGTGCCCTTCCCTAGAGAACCCCTGCCAAAATGTTCCCTCCCTAGAGAACCCCTGCCACCCAGGGGCGTAACTAGAGAAGTCTGGGCCCCAAAGCAAACTTTTGGATGGGCCCCTCCCCCTCCCCGACCACGACCATGTACCAGGACATGCTGTTAGATAATGTAGATAATACAAGGTGTAAATACCTCAACATACATCTCACTATCATACTGCTACCAAACAAATCCCACTATACTAAGACCAGCATTACCAATAACGCCATACCTCCCAACATTTAGAGATTGCAAATAGGGACACATTAGCCACGCCTCTGGCCACACCCAAACAAATGACATACCAGGACAAGCCTCTAACCACACCGCACCAAACAAAATCATGCCCCGCCCCTCCAGAAGACCAGCGCCAACACAACAGCGGCGCCACTAGGGTCTGTAAATATGTAATTATATAAAGTAATGTATTTTATATACAGAGATCCATAAAAATAGCTGAAAGACAATGTTGTATGGATGATACCTCTATATAATGGTCGTTCAGTGACCACATAATACCGCTGTACAAGGAGCAAATATCCCCGTACTGTTACTAACCACAGCAAGATTAATATTATCAATAATACCACTATACAGAGATCGAATAATTCCACAACACTATGACCTCATACCACCACCACATAGTGAATAATACCATCACACCATGACTACATATCACGACCACATAGTGACTGAATAATACCACCACACCATGACTGCATATCACCACCACATAGTGACTGAATAATACAGCCATACTGATCCTGAATATCAACCATTACACTACTACCAACATTCCTGCCATACAGTGACCATATGGTGGTAGATTCCAGTGTACACAGGTTCTGCAGACATATAAGTGATGACAGTACAATACAATTTAGTGACTCACAGGTGACGTCTTCTCTGTTGGGAGTCGTTCCCTTTCTCCGTTCCTTCCAGATCACCATGATGACTTCTCCCAGCCTCGTCCCTGCAGAATTAACCACACAAACATCTTAGACTTTCTTTTCCATCACCTCCCTACCAATTCCCACCTCTGTACAAACTCCACATGGGGTGATAGGTGGAGTACGGGGGGTATGGGGCAACAGGCAGTGGTCAGGAGGTAATAGAGTGTCAGGTGAGGGTTGTATTTTGTCTTGACACTAGGCCACAGGGGTGAGAGAGGAGGTAAAGGCCACAGCTTACAGCACAATCTCCTGGGGAGAGACAGAAGACCAACCCACCGGAGATTGTGGTGTGGCTCTGACCTCTTCCCCATTCCCTGCACCCCCAGATGATCAGCCCCAGCCATGACCTTCAGGGGTGCAGAGGATGGAGTTTAATACTATTGGATTTGTTAAACTATGTTGGACCAGCGTAGCATCTATTTCTAAACTAACATGGTCAGCGAGGGCCGATGTCAGGGAGTTTATTTAAATAAACTGCTTTTTTATTTTGTTTCTGTTATTTTTTTCCCATTTTTTCCAGTGATAGTAATGGAGGTGTCTGTCAGATGCCTCCATTACTATCGCTCGAGGTTGGTGTCAGCCTGTGGCAGTTTTTGTCACCCCCAAGGCCGACACTAATCCCGTGTCACGATTATCCCAATACCCAACACACCTGGGGTACCAGGAAGAGCCAGTAGCCACCTCTAATGTGAGGGTCTGCTTCTGGGGCGGCTGCGGGGTGGTACTCCTAGAATGGGAAGGGACCAGTAATGATGGACCTTCCCATTCTGATAGTATTAGGCTGCAGCTGTTGGTTTTACCCTGGCTGGTTATGGTAAAACTCATGTGGTTTATTTTTTTTAAAATCCTTTATTTATTGAGAATCCTACAGTGGGCACCTCCTGTAATCATTACAGTGGATGCCCATGTGCAGATTCTCACTAAATAAACACATTTTCAGGAAAAAAAACGACATGGGGTCCCCCCCAATTTCCATAACCAGCCAGGGTAAAACCGACAGCGGCAGCCTGATACTATCAGAATGGGAAGAACCATCGATACTGGTCTCTTCCCATTCTAAAAATACCAGCCTGCAGCTGCTCCAGAAGCGGACCCTCACATTAGAGGGTCCGCTCCTGACGGTTACCGGCTCTTCCCAGTACCCCTGGTGCATTGGGTACTGGGGTAATAGTGACACGGGGTTAGTGTCAGCCTTGGGCAACAAGAAACACCACTGGCTGACACCAAGCCCGAGCGATAGTAATGGAGAGGCGTCTTCCAGATACCGCCATTACTATCACTGGAATAAAATGAAAAAAACACACAGAAACAGAAAAAAAACACATTCCTATTTAAAAACACACTCCCCCACACCCACCCTCATTAACCATCTTATTAAAGAAATAGATGTATCGCCGTCAGACGTAGTCCACCGAATCCGTCGTAGTCCAAATGGGAACCTGTAAAAAAAAAAAAAAAACAACCCTACAAATGGGACATAATCCAGCTTTCCTCGACGTCTGCTGTGAACCATGTCTCCCAGCTTTCCGGGATGAAGAATAGCCTATTCAGTGCACGAGAAAGCTGGGTGACATCCAAACAGGAAAGGAAAGCTGGGTGCCCGCTGTGGAGGATGAGTGTCACCCAGCTTTCCAGCTGCTGAATAATCTATCGAGTATATGGGAAAGCTGGGTGACATCCAAACAGTAGGTGTCCAGCGTCCAGGAAAGCTGTGTGGCACCCATCCCCCACAGCAGGCACTTAGCTTTCCTGGATGCCTGCTGTGGAGGGATGTCACCCAGCTTTCCCATATACTGGATAGATTATTCAGCAGCTGGGAAAGCTGGGTGACATGGTTCACAGCAGGTTTCCTAAAAAAATGGGTGCCTGCTGTGGGGGATGGGTGCCACTCAGCTTTCCTGGATGCTGGATAGCCCACCAGGCATGTGAGAAAGCTGGGTAGGCCTTGGGGAAGGGAGGGAAACAGTGTAGGGGGGAGGGGGCGGAGAAGGAGAAGGGGTGTGTGGGAAAGGGGTCAGGAAGAGAGAAGGGGGTTGAGTGGGGGGTCAGGTAGGGAATGGAGATTCAGGGAGGGGGGGCCGCGTTGGGGGACAGGGAGGGAGGGAGGGCTGAGTTTGGGGACAGGGAGGGAGGGGGGCCATGTTGGGGGACAGGGAGGGGCGGGGGCCATTTTGGGGCACAGGAGCGGCGGTGTAAGGGGCCAGGGAGGGAGGGGGGCCGTTTTGGGGGACAGGGGGGCGCAGGGCGGAGGGGTAGGGGCCATTTTGGGGGAAGGGGGACAGGGAGGGAGGGGTTCCGTTTTGGGGGACAGGGGGAGGCGCAGGGAGGGAGGGGGCCGTTTTGGGGGGACAGGGAGGGCTAGGTTTGGGGACAGTAAGGGGGGCGTTTTGGGGGATAGGGGGATAGGTTGGTGGACAGGGAGGGGGGTGTTTTGGGAAGACAGGGAGGGCTAGGTTGGGGGACAGGGAGGGCTAGGTTGGGGGACAGGGAGAGAGGGGGGGGTTTGGGGGCACGGGAGGGGGGGTGGGTTACTTACCTCCCTGCTGTGTCCTCTTCTTGCTGCAGCTGCTGCGGGCTCCGGCCCCACAGTCACTCTGATCAGTGTAGCTGAGGGGGCGGGGCCAGTCTCCTGCAGGCAGTGATGTCAGGGGAGAGCCTCTCTATGACGCTTCCCCTGCGTCCCTGCTCTCTGCACCGGCCGCATGTGAGGGAGAGAGACTCCCTGACATGCGGCCGGTGATTGCGGACAGAGGTAGGAAGCGCCGGGCCCCGCAGCTCCGCGTCCTCCGGCAGTGAACTAGTAAGTTCACTGCCGGCGGGCGCAGGAGCCGAACTACCGGGGTAGCAGACGCCGGGCCCCCTAAGAGCACGGGCCCCGGGGCAGCTGCTACGTCTGCTACCCCGGTAGTTACGCCCCTGCTGCCACCATGTGTCTTCCTTAACAGAACCTCTGCCAGCATATGCCCTTCCCTACAGAACCCCTGCCAGCCACCATGCGCCTGCCCTCAACAGAATCCCTGCAACCATGTGCCTGACCGTAATAGAATCCCTGCCACCATGTGCCCTTCACTACAGAACCCATGCCACCATGTGTCCTCCCCTACAGAACCCACGAGATCATGTGTCCTCCCCTACAGAACCCATGCCACCATGTTCCCTCCCATGCAGAACCCATGCCACCATGTTCTCGCCCATGCAGAACCCCTGCCACCATGTGCCCTCCCTTACATAACCCGTGTCTGGTAATGCAGCGTAGTCCATTTCAAATAAATGAAACTGATCTTTAGTACAAATAATGGAGATGTGGTGCTTCAAGTTGGGTTTCCATTTCCACCGATGACAAGTTCTAAGGCTTTTTAGGACATCGTTATGAAAGCCCTAAAAAAAAACTTTTGAAAAAACCCCGCAGTGGATTCTGGCATCTTTTTTAAGCACTAAACAATGTTAATTTTGCATTATAATAATTCCTGTGTAGTGGATCCACTGTTTTCCATCATCACTTTGCTCCCTAACACCTCGATTATAGCTTCATTACTTATTTTCTTAAAACTTCAGCTCCACTGTTTTATAGCTGTCAGAAACTGTTGTGAATTAGTTTCACCTAGTGCCATGTCTCTGTATTATTTGTCTTTGCACAATATACACAGTGTGAGAATATTATGACGCTCACACAGGTCTCTGAACTGCCATAAATGAGGAATATCACATTCATTTACACATTGTATCCATTGGTTATTAGTGTGGAACACTGCAGGTGGGTCTGGGCCGCTCTTACTTGGGTCTTTTCATTTACTGTAAAGTGTACATCAAGAGTGTCAAACTCAAATACACAGTGGGCCAAAATGAAACACTTGGACAAGATCCTGGGCCAGCCTTGATCCTGCTATTGATGAACTTTTTCCTTCTCATCAGATATAAGAATGATCTAGACTGAGGACGCTGTGCATGTGTATGTGCTTTATGGGGGGATGCAAGATATCCTGCTGCTCATCCCCTTCTGTGTTGCTCTGGCATGACAGAACCCTGTCTTTTCCCTCAAGTATTTTTCTCCCGCACTGCCTTATGTCCTGATATTATTATTATTATTTATTTTAGAGCGCCATTGGTTCCAGGGCGCTATACATTCAAAGGGGGGAGGGGGGGTTACATACATAACAAATGTTGAACAAATACAATGGTGACGATAAATGACTAGTAACTGATACAGAGACGAAAGAGGGCCCTGCCCGTGAGGGCTTACAATCTAGAAGGTAGGAGGGAAGAGACAGAGGGTGTGGGGCGGACATGTTTGTGGGCCGGTGTACTGGTGGTGGGGTTATTGTAGGTTATAGGCAATCCTGAAGAAATGGGTTTTCAGGTTGCTTTTGAAACTGGTGAAAGTTGGGGAGAGTCTGATGTTTTGGGGCAGTGAGTTCCAGAGAATGGGGTAAGCACGAGCGAAGTCTTGGAGATGGTTATGTGAAGAGCTGATGAGAGGAGAGCAGAGGAGAAGGAGGAGCGGACATTGAGTGAGGGGAGGTATCTGAAGATTAAAACAGAGATGTATGGAGGGGAGAGGTCATGGAGAGCCTTGTAGGTCATGGTTAGTAGCTTGAAATGAATTCGCTGGGCAATGGGAAGCCAGTGAAGGGATTGACAGAGGGGAGAGGCAGAGGAGTAGCGAGGAGAGAGGTGGATAAGACGGGCAGCAGAGTTGAGGATGGTTTGAAGGGGAGCAAGGGAGCTGGATGGGAGGCCACAGAGAACGATGTCACAGTAGTCTAGGCGAGAGATGACAAGGGCATGGACCAGCATTTTTGTAGTGTCAAAGTTGAGGAATGGGCGGATGTGCGAGATATTTTTCAGGTGGAGGCGGCAGGCAGAGGTGAGGGCTTGGATGTGTGGTTTGAAAGACAGAGAGGAGTCAAAGGTTATCCCAAGGCAGCGGACTTGTGGAGCTGGTGAGAGAGTGTAGCTATTGACATTGATAGAGAGATCGGGTGGAGGGATGGAGTGGGACGGTGGAATATGGTGATACGGTGGTGATATGCTCTTAGGGCTAGAGAAACAGTGCAGTACCCACTTTATTTGTTCTGACTGAAGTCAGTTAACTCACTGTGTCCTGTGTCCTTCACAGTGCTTCTTATCTGCTGTATGTAGCGGCATCTTTGTATGGAGTACCCTGCTGCCTGCAGAGATGTTGGGGCTGAGAAGGAGCTGGAAGGGTTAAGTGTTGATTCTCCAGTTCTTTGTTTCTTCCTGTGAGCTCCTCTAATCTCATCAGTAGTCTGCTGGGTGGTCCCTCACTGTGTGGTCTTCACAGTGCTTCTTATCTGTTGCACGTTGCGACATCTTTCTATGGAGTACCCTGCTGCCTGCAGAGATGCTGGGGCTGAGAAGGAGCTGGAAGGGTTAAGTGTTGAGGCTCCAGTTCCTTGTTTCTTCCTGTGAGCTCCTCTAATCTTATCAGTAGTCTGCTGGGTGGTCCCTTCTCTGCTCTTTCCAGGGGGGAGGAGTGAGAGCAGTGTAATGACGGCTCTGAGCTTCATTTACACTGTACACTGTCTGACCATTACACACGGGCCAAATATAATTACACTGCAGGCCAGATTTGGTGTGTGGGCCTGAGTTTGAAACCACTTGTCTACATTGTCCCGATGACCACACGTAGTAGTACATGTCCGTAAACTTGCTACTAATTACAATAGTAAGCACCCAAAAGAGGGTGACTATAATGTATGGGTCACAGTAAATGTATCTAGTAGATAATATTCTTGCATGAGACATACTATACCTGCCGACAGATCCAGTGTCTAATACGTCACATTTAAGGATATGGGGATCAGGGATATAATTTATTCTATGATTTGATGCAGTATTTTTTATCTGAAAAGCTATTTAGATGTTGCCTGGACTCATAAGAGTGTTGGTTCCTACCCCACAGTTCAGCTTTTGGGGGAGTCTATTTTACTTACCTCTCCTTACCTCCTCTTCACCTCTGTGCACCACAGGATACAAAATCCATGACGTAGATGGATGTTGGGCATGGCGGCCCCTGGAAGTGACGTAAACAGGAGAATGGTAACTGCAGGAGTCTGGTCTCCGGTCTGAATTCATTGTGAGGCCTAGTCTGGGGTCGGAAATTTATTTTGGTAATAAGAGTTCTTTCTGGGGTCTGTGTTTATTTTTTGGTTCAGGCCTCCACAGTAGATCTCTGCTGGCACATACAGCAGCAAAGTATATCTGTGGGTTGCATGTAAAAGCAAGTAAATCTCTGAGGGCACATAAAGAGGCACAGCGTATTTTGGTCGTTTGTTGTACTGTATATCTCTAGCACGGAGTGTCGGTGTCATTTGAACTCTTTATAATTTCTGGGGACCAGCATAAATCTCTGGGGTATAGTAGTGGACCTATAAATCTTTTTTGGAGAAAAGTAGTTGTGGCATTGTAAGTCTCAGGAGCACAGTAGTAGTGGTAGTAGAGCTTTGCAGGGTGCATAATTTATCTATGGGGCACAGTATATATCTTTGGGGTGCAATGCAGGTGTAAGAAAGATAAACATGACAGATAATGCACCATCATATCACAGCACAGAAAATTATCTCAGTCTTTTCACTGCTTTTCAATATCTTTTATTGTGAGATAAGAAAGGGAAGATCGCCATATAGGCGTGTGGAGATTCGAAATTGCCTTTTGCACTCCACGAAGCATCTGCATATCACAAGGCATTATGGAAAAGGAGCTGAGAAGCTCAAGTGCCCTCTATTGGATGTAACAAATCCTCAATTTGCTTTTAACCCACTCGGTCTTTGAAAAGTAAAAGTCATATTAGCCAAGCCAGCATCACTCATCTGCAGACAGCCATTTCGGAACAGGCAACACAGAATGCCGAGATATTACTATGAAGTTAAACTTTGCTACATCAGTATAGTTATGGGGCAGAGTATATACCTTTCTCATACATCTATGCGGCACCTTGAACAAGGGGTTGCAAAATTATTCATAGCCCGTGAACTGTTCCTCATTTTTAAATGTGAAAGCCAAAAACCTAAATGTATTTTATATATATATTATGTAATAGAGCAACACAAAGCAACAAGTATGGGTGAAGTGTAAATAAAATGATACGTGCTTTTCCACATCTTTCCACATAAAAAACTGTGGCGTGCATATGTATTCAGCCCACCTGAGACAATACTTTGTAGGATCACCTTTAGCTGCAATGACAGCTGCAGTCTGTTGGGGGGGTTCTACCGTTTTGCAATCTAGAGGCGGGAAATTTTTTTTGTTTAATTCTACTTTGCAAAATTTAGCTCACGTTCAGCCCAGTTTGGTTGGAAAAGCATTTGTGAACAGCAATATTCAAGCCCTGTCAAGTTTCTCAATGGGAACCCTTAGGTTGGACTGTGAATGGGGAAATTTTGTGGCCACTTGAATCTGCTTTGATGAAAACCCTTTTCCCATTTTTACCTTTGGCGTAGGTTTAGGGTTCTTTGTCCCAAATGAAAGGTTGAACCTACGCCCAAATTTCTCGGTCTTTTCCTCCCTTTTTTAAAGGTTTTCCTCTAGGATTCCCCTGTATTAAGTTTCATCCATCTTCCAATAAACTCTAACCAGCTTCCAGGCCTGTGAAGAAAAGCCCCCCCCCGGGTTTGATGCCCCCCCCACCAGGTTTCCCACGGGGGGGGATGGGTGGTGTGAAAGTGTTGGTTTCCCACGGGGCCCTGTCCTAGGGGCGGGGAGGGGGGCCCGATCGCCCGGGGGCCGAGGCTACATTTCACCTGGGGGGGGGGGCATCGCGCCCGCCCCCCTCCCCCCGCTGGGGGTTAAAGCCCTTGACTCTCCCACGCCTTTGGGAACCGGCTGGGAAGAGTAACTCAGCACCCTGCCACTCGTTGTGCAGCTGTGCTACAGGGAGGAGGCGGGAAACGGATCCGGACTGCCTTTCCCTCCGGGTATAAATGGGGGCGCCGGCTTTCCCCAAAGTCCCTGGACGTTCGATCCCCTCGGCGGGCCCACCCTTCCCACCGGGGAAATTTCTCTGGGAGCGGCGTGAAAGCGAAAAGCGGCATGAAAACGTCTTTGTCATTCCCACTGCTCTGCGCTCCCGAACTGGACGTGGGGAAACCGGGGGGATTGTGGCAAGGTGGGGTAATTTTTTTTTTTTTTTCTTTAAAAAGCTGTCCCTTGCTATGGGGGCACCGCCTGGCTATGGGGGAAATCCCTGGTACGGGGGGCACGGGCCTGGCTAAAAGGGGGGCCCTGCCTGGCTACAGGGGGGGCAGGGCCTGGTTCCCCAAATGGGGCACTGCCCGGGTACAATGGGGAAACTGCCGGTCATGGGGGCAGGATGGTTTAAAATGGGGGCACAACCTGGTTTCCCATTCTTGTGGAAGAGAAAACCCCCTTTAATGGACTTTATAAATAAAAAAATGGAGCCATATTTTCTAAAAATCCCAAAAATATTTCTTAAAAATAATAAAAAACCCAAATAGCCCAAAAAAAAAACAAACATATACAAGGGGGGACCAAAAAAAAGAGGGGGGAACAGGATGGAAAAAAAACACCCCCCTTACAGACGGGGATTTGCCTTTTGTTAACAGCACAAGTATTTATGGGAATGAGGGTTTTATGTGGTTTAAAAAAAAAGTAAAAAACCAAGGGTTTTTTTAGTAAAAATTTTAAAAAGGGGCCCAGTGTCTTTTCCCCATCAAAACCAAAAACCAAAATAATATCCCGGGACAAACTCCCCACCCCAAAAAATTTACTGCGGGGGGGAAAGATGTAAAAAACCCCCTCATAGAAAATAAGTGGGAAACTTTAGTGTAAGGGTAGTTTCAAAAGCCCATTTTAAAGCCCAGCAAAAAATATAATGTTTATTTACCCATTTGATCAAAAAGGGTTATAGGGATATAATCGCGCCAGCCGCCAGTCCAAAACGCGTTTCGCCAATGGGCCCTTCCCCAAAAAACCTTTGAGATTTTGTTTGTGGAAGTATAGCCTTATATATCTTTCGGGTACAACTTTAATTAGTATTTTTTAGGTTTTTATATTTTTTTGGGGGGTCAACTTTTTTATTAAGTACAATATCGGTTGCTTATTTGGGGGGGTTTAAAATTTATATATTTTTGGGCCCTTACAAAATATCTGGGTTTTGCACAGCTGTTTGTGGTCCTTTTAAATTTTTTGGGCCCAAATTTAAAAACTTCTGGGCCCTACTTCTAGTTTTAATATAACTCTCTGGGAAACAGTATTGGAGGTATTATTACCGGTAGGTAATAAAAAAAGGGGTGTTTTTGGACTGCATTGACCCTGTATTTAAATTTCCTCACCTTATATGCCCAGGAAACCCTGAAAAGTTGGAAATTTTTGGCGGGGAGCCAATTTGTTCCTTTCCCCCTTTTTTTCTGCCCTAAAAAACATTGTTTGTTTCAGCAGGTAAATTTCTGAAAATATCCCTTTGGGGTAGCTTCTTTTTATGAAATATTTTAGGCCCCATGTTAAAAAAATTTTTTTGCACCCAGTAGTTTTTTTTTTTTAAATCAATGAAATCGGGAAAAGGGCCCCCATTAGGACAATTTTTTGAATCTTTTGGGCTTGTAGGAAATGGCACGGGAAGAGTAAACTCCTGTGGTTTAAATGGACAATACACACTGAATGGGGTGTGAAGGTCTTATGGGTCATTATTGGGCTCAGGGGACCCCCAAAGCAGTTCTCAGATGCTCGAATGAAAGGTATACCCCTGATGATGGCTTTAAAACCCCTCCCGGGGTTATAAACTGAGCTTGTATAAAATGGGGTTTTGAATAAATAGGTCTTAACCCTCATGTACCCTCAAAATGTTCAAAATTTTGTGCAGAATTTTTTTTCTAGCCCCAATAAACCACGAATGCCCTTTAAAACCCTGGGAACAGCCTGAAAATTTCTAGCCTTTTTTAAAGGGACGAAAAAAATGGAGCCATTTTGTGACCGGGATGCGGGGGGTCAGATCTCATGTACATTGTCCAGTTTCCCTTTTTTGGGGAAACCCAACGATGATTTTGGGGTTTAAATTTGGCCCGTACAAAAAGGGGTTTTTTTTTTTCTTTTTGATTTTTTTGGGGGGAAGATTTTGCCAAAATCTAAATGTTTTCATATACAAAGCAACATCAGTATAGAAGTTGTTTGTTCAAGGCTTAGGGTTTAGATTATTTCTGATGTATTTACTGATGTATTGTATCATGTTCCCTACTATTTAATCACTTCCATCTGCTTGGCCACCCTCTGCTTGTTCGTGGCCTGCTTCTAAGACCTATCAAATTTCTGCTTTTCTAATACATATATTGCTTCCATCCATGGATCTTAAGTTTTTTTGGTTTAGAATTTTGCAGTTTATACAATTCCAAAACGGCCAAAAAAGGGACCCAATGTTGTGACCTCCACCCCCGTCTCAAGTGCATTGCTAGGGTCCAAAAAACTTCCGCGGGGCCCGGGCCCCCCCTTCCCCCCAAGGGTTCCCCCCCCCTGCATGTTTTTTTTCCAGAGAAATTTTTTACGCGTATTCCATATACAGTTGAAACCAGAAGTTTCTGCAGACGTATAAGGGATTCCCTCAGGTTACCCGGGACTTATGGGTGTATTTTTTGAGGTAATTCCCTTTTTCCCCACCCTCAGACCGCATGATGACTTCTCTTGTAGTATTCTGAGAATTTACCATGCACACATTTTAAAATTTTTTTTTTTCCCGCCCTATATACCTCCTACTTGGTGGAAAAAGGGGTATATTCCTTTTAAACCTAAGGCAGTATTATTGAAATGTGGTGACTCCCATTCCCCCCGTAAATTTTCTTCCCATGATAGAAAAGCTAGGTGCCTGTTATGCGAGATGGGAAGTCTCCCATCAATCCTACATAGGCCCCCATTAGGTAGGAAGGTCTATAGATAGCCCCCCAGTATGTAGGTAAGTATATATGGTCCCCTTAGTTGGTTGGTAGGCATATAGGCCCCCTCTGAAGGTCTATAGGTCACATTCAGGGCCGCTCTACAGGGGGTTACGCCGTACTCATGTACCAGGCTTGGTGTAAATTAAGATCTCCGCTGTATGCAGGCCCTATTCACATTACGACAGTCACACACATCCACCGCAGCAGGACCGCCGCGGTCTCCATTAGGGCCGGCGGCTGCTGGGAGGAGGCGGCGTGCTTGGAGGGGGCCCGAGCTCCGGTCATGCTGTGCTAGCTTTGTCCTGCCGTGTAACCGAAAGGGCCCTCCTACTGTTAGTGGGCGGGATGCTGACAATTTAACCTTGTGCCCTCCCCTCCCGGTATTCATAAAATGTTCGCATGCCGCGTGGGCACTGGCCAGTTAAAGCGCGGTGCGGCGTTGGTAGGCAGTAGCCTCCGGGGCAGCTATTGGTGGTTGTAGCGCCGGGCACGGCCTGGCGGTTGTCAAAGTGACGCAGCATGCTTTGAAGTGAAAGGGCTCAGCGCTGCTTGCAATGAGGGGCCCGGCGTGGCATGCCAGAAGTAAAAGCCGCAGGCAGGATCTGTATAAGTGGAAGAGTTGGCATGGCACGCCCGGTCTATTATGAATGGAAGTGGGCCAGAGCACAAAAGGGGTTGAAAGTAAAATAGGTCCCCTCGGAAGGCTCTAGGTAAAAGTGAAAGTGCCTGAAGCGACACAGGGGGAACCAGAAGGAGTGAAAAGATCCCCCTGCGGACCAGTGAAGGAGAGGACCAGTGAATGAAGACCATAGCCGATACTGACAGCAGTATATATAGTGTGCACACATAATGTGTGTGTGAGTAAACAGTCTGCAGAGTGTATTCAGTGTGTACGGTGTGTGTATGTATGTGTGTATGTGTATATATAATGTATGTGTGTATTTATTGTATATATAGCATTTGTGTGTATACAGCATTTGTATAGTGTGTGCGTGCATAGCCTGTGTGTATAGTGTATCTAGCATGTGTGTACAGTTCATGTGCATCTCTTTCACTGTGCCGCAGGGGTTTTTTCACTCCTCCTGCTCCTTCAAGGCAATGCCAGGCCCTTTCACTTCCCCTAGACTGTGCTCCACCCTTTCACCATCCCTGCTCCCTACTGGGCCATGTCTGGCCCTTTCACTCCACCCTGTGCTGCTCCACACCCTTTCAGTTCCCCTGTTGCACCCTAGTCCGCACCCTTTCAGTTCCCCTGTTGCACCCTGGTTCGCACCCTTTCAGTCCCGCTGCTCCACCCTGGGCTGCACCGCACCCTTTCAGTCCCGCTGCTCCACCCTGGGCTGCACTGCAGACCCTGGGCCGCAGACGCTTCAGCTGTATGGGGCCCTGAAATTTCTGATGGCGGCCCTGGTCACATTAGTAGGTAGCTAGGCATATACTGTAGGTACCCTTTGTTGGTAGGTATATAGGTCCCCTTAGTAGGCAGACAAGCATGTATGAGCCACCTGTAAGTCATTTATATAGTCCCTCATAGTAGGGAGCTAAGTATATAGGTCCCCTCATTAGGTAGGTTTACAGTCCATGCCACTAATATAGGTAGGTATACATCTCTGCGTTAATCTCCAGATACCTCTTTCTCACAGGACCTTCTCACAGGACGCTTCTCACAGGACCTTCTTCTCTGCTCTCCACATGTCAGCTCCTCACACAGCCATCTCCAAGACTTCTCCAGTGCTTCCCTCGTACTCTGGAACTCACTACCCCAATGTATTAGACTCTCTGCCACCAAAAGCAACCTGAAAACCCATCTTTTCAGGAAAGCCTAATACAATAACCCCACATCGGACTGGCCCACTGGAGGACTGGAGGATCCACTGGTGGGCCTTGGGGGCAACACATGTACCGGTTGAGTATAGAATATGTGACTGGATGAGGCATTCCCCTGCCGTTACGGTCAGCCTCCCAGCCATGTACTTGTTCTCTGAGTTGCTACATAACCCAAAAGCAATGCTGAAATTAATCTAACACTGATTGGCTGGACCTCAGACAATCAGTACTAGGTTTGTTTTTGCTCAGCACATCCTCTCTCTATTCATGAGCTGTACCTGCTTTTTGGTATGTGACTTGCTGTGCTACTGCTTCAGCTGAACAGGGGCCCCAAGTAAAGGAGGGCCCAACTACATAGTGGGGATTCAGAAGTGGGCCCAAAAGTATTTTTAACTTGAGATCATAGCAGAATGGGTGGAGCTTGAAATAAATGGGTGGGGCTTAATGGGTCAATTAGGTCTCAGGTACATAGAGGCTTTTGTCCTGCAGATGCCATGGTTCATCAGTCTACAAAAGCTAGTGTGTGTGATATGAGAGTAGTATGAGTGACAGGTGTGTACTGCATCTGCCCATTGTATGTGTGAAATATGCATTTTGTGTCTTATTGTGTGTGTCATATGCTTAATGTATTAGTGTCATCATCGTGCAAGATGCATATAGTGTAGGAGTGATGTATTGAGATGTATATGGTGTGTGAGTGATTTATGCGGAATGTATACAGTGTGTGAGTGGTGTATGAGGGATGTGTGAGGGCTTGTCCCCATGGCACGTTTTTTCAGGCGGTTTACAGACGGTTTTCGGTTTTGAAAGCCGTCTGCAAACCGGCTGACAAACTTTATCATGGACCACTATGGAAAATCCGTGCAGCAGTCCCCACTGCATGGATTTTCCGCCGGACGGCTTTTTAGACCGCCGGCGGTCTGAAAAACATAGAACCAGTTCATTCTTCCTCCCGGTTTTTGGGCGGTGTGCACGGCCGCAAATCAGAGCGAATGCCGGTCAGATAAACCGACCGGTATTTGCTCTCTGCCATGTGGACGAGTCTTGAGAGTGATGTATGAGGGATGTGTCTGGTATGTGAGCGGTGAATGGGGATGTATATGGTGTGTAGGGGCGTAGCTATAGGGGATGCAGTAATGGGCTCAGCAGTCTGAGGGGGCCCAAAAGTCCTTCTGCCACATAAGAAGACACCAGTATTGTAAAGATACAGGGTAACCTATTTCATTCTTTGCATCAGGGCCCAGGAACTTCACGTTATGCCTCTGGATGTGAGAATGACATATGTGGGATGTGTCCGGTGTGTGAGTGATGAACAGTATCTCACAAAAGTTAGTAAAACCTTCACATTTTTGTGAATATTGTATTAAATCTTTTCATGGGACAACGCTGAAGATCTGACACTTTGATATAATGTAAAGTAGTCAGTGCACAGCTTGTGTAACAGTGTAAATTTGGTGCCCTCAAAATAACTCAACACACAGCCATGAATGTCTAAACTGCTGTCAACAAAAGTGAGTACACCTCTAAGTGAGCTACTGTATGTGGATGTATACGGTGTGTGAGTGATGTATTTGGGACGTAGATGGTATGTTTAAAGGGGTTGTCTCACTAAATCAATTCATCTTACCTC
Organism: Phyllomedusa bahiana; assembly: GCA_025379985.1. Taxonomy (NCBI): domain Eukaryota; kingdom Metazoa; phylum Chordata; class Amphibia; order Anura; family Hylidae; genus Phyllomedusa; species Phyllomedusa bahiana. The sequence goes on along the minus strand of JAODAL010000726.1, from coordinate 216,161 downwards.
AGTCCTGTTTTCTTGGTTTTATTTTTAATTCAGGGGCGGGTTTACTGGCTTCCACTAGGCTGCAGTAGAAGCCAGGTCTGTAGCTATAGCGACCAGTGCTGGCGGGCCTATCAGGGAGAGATTGAACAGGTCTGTAGTTTATAGCGCCCTGGGGAGCTGAGCGCCCATACAAGAGGGGATATCTAGGAATAGGTAGGACACTGTTAATGGACACATATTGCAAAGTGACTTGTTTTTGCAAGATCTTTAACATAAAAAGCAATTCTTGTAGTAAGACAATCCTTTTAAGTGCTCTATGGGGATGTACAGTTGAAACCAGTTTACATGCAAATATATATAAAAAGACACATACACATTTTTTTCTCACTGTCTCACATGAAATCAGAATAAACCTTCCCCGTTTCAGATCAATTAGGAACCAAAATTATTTATATTTGCCAAATGCCAGAATGAGAGAGCATTTTTAAGGCATTTTTATTACTTTCTACAAAGTCAAAAGTTTCCATACATTTTATTAGTATTTGGTAGCATTGTCCTTAAACTTAAATTGTGTTAATCGTTTTGGATATCCTTACATAAGCTTCTCACAATTGTTTTGGCCCATTCCTCCTGACAGAACTGGTGTAACTGAGCCATGTTTGTAGGTCGCCTTGCCCGCACCGGCCTTTTCAGCTTTGCCCATATATTTTCAATAGGATTGAGATCTGGGCTTTGTTATGGCCACTCCAAAGCATTGACCTGGTTATCCTTAGGACACTTTGTAACCAGTTTGGCAGTATGCTTCGGGTCATTGTCCATTTGGAAGGCTCATTTCCGCCCAAGCTTTAACTTCCTGGCTGATGTCTTGAGATGTTGCTTCAGTATTGCCACATAATCTTCTTTCCTCACTATGCCATCTATTTTGTGAAGTGCACCAGTCCTTCCTGCAGCAAAACAACCCAACAACATGATGCTGCCTCCCTGTGTTTCACAGTTGGGATGGTGTTTTTAGGCTTCCAAGCTTCTCCCTTTTTCCTCCAAACATAACCTCCAAAATGGTCATTATGGCCGAACAGTTCAATTTTAGTTTCATCAGACCACAGAACATATCTCCAAAAATATAGGTCTTTGTTCCTGTGTGCATTTGCAAACATTAATCTGGCTTTTATATGTTTCTTTTGGAGTAGTGGCTTCTTCTTGACAGAGTGGCCTTTTAGCCCATGTGGACATAGTACTCGTCTCACTGTGAATAATGACACAATCTTAGCAGCTTCCGCCAGCATCTTCACAAGGTCTTTTGCTTTTGATCTTTGGTTGATATGCGCATGTCAGCCTCTTTCCTGAGCGGTAAGATGGCTGGGCATTCCCATCTTGTTTGTACTTGCGTATAATTGTTTGTACAGATGAACGAGGCACCTTCAGGTATCTGGAAATTGTACCCAAGGATGAACCAGGCTTGTGCAAGTCCACAATTCTCTTCCTGTTATCTTGGCTGATTTCTTTAGACTTTACCCTGATGTATGTCTCTAATTAACTGAGATGATGCCAATAGAATCAGAAGCTTCCAAAGACATGACATCATCATATGGGCTGTCCCATATTCTTTAAAAGCATAGTAATCCTAGTGTATGTAAAATTTTGACTTTGCAGAAAGTAATAAAAATACATTAAAAATTATCTCTCTCATTATTGTGGCATTTGGCAAATATAATAATTCTGTTAATCCTAATTGATCTAAAACGGGGAAGGTTTATTGTGATTTCATGTCCGATAGTGAGAAAACATGTATATGTGTCTTTTTATGTAGTGTATGTAAACTTCTGGTTTCAACTGTACATAGTTTATACATAGTTTAAACATAGTTATGTTATGTATGTAACCCCCTTGAATGTACAGCGCCCTATAGTTAATGATGCTTGAAAATAAATAATAATAATAATAATAATAATAGGCCAGCCCAGTGAGTGGGTAGATATATGGTGCCCCAGTAGTTAAGCAAGTATATAGGGCCCTTCTTAAGGTAGGTAGGTAAGTAGGCATGTAGGCACTTTCAGTAACTAGGAAAATATATAGGGGCCACCAGTAGGTAGGTTAATAGGTTTCATCAGTAGACATATACATCTCCCCGGATTTATAGGACCCCCATTAGCTTGATAGGGTTGGACCCCATTAGGTAGGTATATAGGTCCGCTTATTAAGTTAGGTAGGTATATAGGACCCCCTAGTAGGTGGTAGGTATTTAACAACCTTCTGGTACTCCCAGCAAGTCACCATAAGAGGGATATGTGTCCTAATAGGGATTGGCTGTAGTGTGGGATTAGAGACGTAGGAAGTAATTAATGGGTTGAAATGGCTCTGGAAAGTCTGTTTGGGGCATGAGTCGACCAGTAGAAGGGGGTGAGGAAGTGATACTGGAAGACAAGTATTTAATCAAAGACAGGTGGACAGGTTTAGAGGCGGTCTGTAGGGCAAGCAACAGGGTAGGATAAACTTACTTGAGGAAACAAGTTTCCCACCATCCCTTCCTTTTGATTACAGTTTTGTTGTTTAGTTTGCAGGACAGGATGCTGACACTTCAGATGCTCAGTGGTGGGGGCTCTTGGACCATAGTGAGTGTATCTCTAGCTTAATGATGGGGTGGCTTATCAGTTGGGTGGCCTTGGTAGTCAGTAAGGTTGGTTAGGTTTATCAGTGACTATTTGTGGGGCCCGCTAGGTGGTGACAACCATAGTTTCCTCTAAAAGTGGTCAGCAAGGCTAGGTGCAGCGTTACCGTGATGTTGGGAGCAGGAGGTGTCATGACTCTATTTCTGTTAAAGTGCGTAGCTCCACATAGTTTGTGTTTCTGTTTGGATTGATGTCTTGAGGGGGTTCACATATTTGGGGTGTCCACATTTATGGTGTCTCTATTAAATGCTGTATGCAAAGTTCCTCAAATTATCCCACATAGAATTTTGAACATTCTATTTTTCAGACTATCCGCTCTCAAATGTTTACTTAGCAGATAAGGTTGGCTAGAAGGTCATGAGTAGAAGACCCTACCCATTACACCCTAACCTCCAATTAACTGCAGCTGAGATCATACTTGGTTCCCAGGCTGGTAGATGAAAGCCAGCTGTAGACATCAGAGTCTATGTGTGCCAGCAGGCTGTGGTGTCTGTTCATCCTAGGTGTAATTAGGTTTTTTGATTGGTCTTATCTAGGTTACAAGAGAAGCCAAAGAAATAACGGCCATTCAACTGAATTACATATGCATATTATTATGCGAACTTAAGGAGGTCGCTACTGCTGAATTTCTGCTTTTCGCGACATAAAGGATGAGGGGTCTCAAATGGGCCAGGTGAATGAAATTGAGCGTCCGCATTCCTTTCACATTCGATACAATACCAAATGATTGCTCAGGTGATTATGCATGGTGCAATGCCAAATATGTGTAATATTTTCCTTTTTTTTTATTGTGTTTTCATGATAAGCATCTATAAAGGATAAACGGTGGTGTGTATTTTTTACTTTTTTTTTTTTTTTACATTTGTCCCAATATGAGACCGGATTGAGCTATCGCTTGATGTCTGTTATAATACATTGTAGTACATGACTCTTCTACAATGTATTATGCCAATTGTCAGCAAGTCCATCAGAGCAGACCTATGTTACAGACAGACTGGAGGCCATTGTTAGCACTCCAGCTGCCATGAGCCACCAAAGCAGGTTACTTATGCAGGACACAAGGAGCCTCCTCCCTCTTTCAAATCCCCTACATGCCATGGTCACTATTAACCACGGCATCTAAGGCCCTAACTGCTGGCCCACTGGGCATCTCTCTCGGCTTTCTCTTGAGAATGTCACAAAAGCTTTGGTGCCCCATGGGCCACAGTTGACAGCCTTAGGGGCCACATGTGTTTGAGACCCCTGGTAAAGTTAATTGTACTTTACAGATTGTAAATGGTCATGAGCAGCAATTTAAAGTTTTTCCCACCAACTGTTGATGCAAAGTTTTGTGAAAAAGTTGATCCTCAGATAGTTTCCTAATCTCTTAAAATAAAATCATAGGTCACATAGTGCAGAGCCATATCCTTAAAGGGAATGTGTCATCAAAAATGACTTATTGGTTAACTTACATTTTTATGTTCAACAAATTTTTTAAGAATTTTTGGTTATATTTTTTTATTTTCCATATCACTTTCAATATTTTTTAATAATTCTTAAGTCCTGCAGTTCTCACTTTGGCCACTAAGCCTAATAATAGTCTGACAATTCCTGTTCTGTACAGAAAGATTCTCAGTTTTTCTGCTCATTATCAGCACAAAGAGGGTCAAACTGAAAGGAGACACCAGTGTGAATAGATAACACAGGATCCACCAGTCACAAGAGGAGATAGTCACAGTTCACCCTTTCACCTCCCTGCACAGTGATTTCTTCCCAGGTCACAGAGCATGACTAGAAAACTCTCCTATAGATGTGAATGGGACTAAGTCAGTCTTTAGTCTCCTATGTGCATGAAGCTACTGTAAAGCATCTCTCTGACTGCTGTTAAAGCAGTGTAAACAAGGCCTAGTGGCCAAAGTGAAAAATAAAGAATTATTAAAAAATATTGAAAGTGAAATGAAAAATTAATTTAAAAAAATCCTAAAAATGTGTTTAACATAAAAATGGGACTTAAACAGTAACTCATTTTTTGAAGACACATTCCCTTTAATTGGTATAGTCACACACATGGGCCCTGGCCCTTCTGCCCCATAGAATCACACTAGTATTATAAATGGCACATGGTAGGTGATGGTAGTGGTGGAGGGTTGAGTTGATTTATCTAACAACCTTTGTACATAAAATAGGAACAAGTTCTTCAGAAATTAAGAAAGTCTATTGATGTTATTTGTTTCCTGTTGCTCTTTGAGCACCAACATATGCCATAGTGACCTACAGGGATTATGATCACTCATTTCAATCCCTTTTAGTAGTACAATCTAAGTTTGTTATCTCACACAATGGGGAAGATCTCTCCTTGAGGAGAGCACCGAACGAACAGCTTGTAGAGTTTGTTTTGCCTTTTCGCCCTCTACTAAGCATCTGCATATCACAAGGCATTATGGGAAAGGGGCTGAGAAGCCCAAACCGCCCTGTGTTGGATGTAACAAAAATTCTCAATTTGCTTTTGACCCACTGAGTCTTGAGAAAGCAAAAAGTATTTTAGCCAAGCCAGTATCTCTCATCTACAGACAACGCTGTTTCGGGATTTTTGACCCTCATCAGTGCAGAGCAGAGACGATACTGGCTGGCTGTGTGGGAGGCATTGAGTGGCTCAGAAAGGGAAGATCTCTCCTTGAAGAAAGCACCAAACGACCGGCAATAGATCCAATATAGGGCGCTTTGAGCTTCTCAGCCCCTTTCCCATAATGCCTTGTGATATCTCACACAATGTAACGGAAAACTAATTAATTAACTTTTGTAGTATGAAAGGAAAATGTTGAACCCACAAAAATTTCATGCACAGTCTTCCCAAGTCTATGGCCAATCTAAATCAGAGAACCCTGTCGATTAGCCATAAACTAGACTTTTTTAGGGGAAGACTATTATTCCTGGTTGGGTCCTTATATTAAGAAACTTTGAGATTAGCTCAAGCTCAAGTCTAAACAAGGGTAATATCGCCAGTGGCTTCACTTAGAACCCACAAAAGGTCATCGGTCGTGTCCACAATAGGAAAGTGAAGCTACACTTTCCTTCACTTTGGGCAGAAATTTAGTTTTCTGCCCTAGTTCTCTGTCTAAATATCCTGGCTTTTGTACTGTGGCCTGTTCTTTCAACCCATTGGCACCTAGTAACTAGGGCATATACCCCACCAACTCCCTCTAGCTACACCCCTGAGTATAGCTCATACATTCTATATCCTGAAAATTGTGTCGTAATTTCATCCACATTTGTAAAACATTAATCACATTGTAAATGCCGCTGATCACTATTAGCCTAGGACATGGTCTAGTCCAGAAGTGGCTCGAAAAGTCTGTAGCCTTCAACAGGAAATAGTTAAGGTCTTGATATAAATGCCATGAGTGCACATTAGCTGATGTTGATGAGTTGCAGACCCTCAGGAAGAGAAGGAGCTAACCTTTGATCATACAGCCTAGACTCCTAGCAGATCAATCACGGGCTGCTGTTATGACACCATATCAAGCTGTCTCCTCATACAAAGAGAGTGTCAGCCTATCTCATTATCCAGACCTCAGCACATGCTGATCCTCTCTGTCAAGGTCTGTTCCCTCTAGGACGTCAATTACACTTTACATGTAATATATGAGGTTTTTTCTACCTTTATGGTTTTGCAATCTTGTGTCACAATCCATGTTTTAAAACCTTTAAAGGGAATGTGTCATCAAAAAAGGACTTATTGTTTAACTCATGTTTTTATGCTAAACACATTTTTTAAGGATTTTTGGTTCTTTTTTTAATTTTTTCATATCACTTTCAATACTTTTTTAAAAAAAATTCTAAGTCCTGCAGTTTTCAGTTTGGCCACTAGGCCTATTAATAGTCTGAAACTTCCTTTTCTGTAGAGAAATATTTTCAGCAGTCTACTTATTATCAGCACAGGCAGAATTGAACTGAAAGATGACACCAATGTGTATGGATAACACAGGATCCACCATTCACAACAGGATGTTGTCACAGTTCACCCTCCCTGCACACTGATTTCTTCCAGGTCACAGAGCATGCCTAGAAAATTATCCTACAGAAGTCAATGGGACTGATCCAGTTCACAGGCTCCTATGTCCATGAAGCTGCTGTAAAGCATCTCTCTAAATGCTGCAAAAAACAGGGCAGGCAAGAAAGCTGTCCCCACAATCTTATACAGACAACAGAATTTAGAAATCTACAATCAGAAAATAAAAACGGCAAAGAAGAAAAGAAAATGGATCAGTCTCTGGTTTTAATTAGTAAAAAAAAAAAAATTGCCAACCGATTCCCTTTACAGCACATATTTTTGCACATTTCACAAAATTGTCATTCCTAACCCTGATGTACTGTAAATGTATAGGCAACAGCCAAAAATAAATAGATAGATTGACAGATACAGTAGACAGATAGATACAGTAGATAGATAGATAGATAGATAGATAGATAGATAGATAGGTAGATAGATAGATAGATATGGGATAGATAGATAGATAGATAGATAGATAGATAGATAGATAGATAGATAGATAGACTGGACCACGGGGGAGCAGAAGACACCCATGATAGGCCTTTGGGCATGGCAGACCTGGGGCTGCATTTCAGGGAGAAAGGAAGAAAGCAAAAGTCATGTGCAGTTTATGCAAATATGTATAGTAGACATCAAAGGTGGGCACCAAAAATCAACTCCACTGTTGGCCCCCAAGAATCAACCCCACTGATGGGACCTAGGTACCGCAGTCTAAAAGAATCCCACATTATCTGCAATTGCCCGTTGAGGTATATTTCTGTATTGGCAGGCTTACTCCTATGGGATCTAACCTGGTGTCCCTTGGATTTTTTGTTTCCCCTGAGGAACCCTCTATTGTCATATGGAGAAACGCATCAAGAGTTGAAACGTTTTTGTGTGTTTCTATTATTGTTATGAGACTGAATGTCTGGGGCCACAGAGTCCATTTAGGGTCTTCTAGGGCCAAGAAGGGCCATATGGGGCCGTCCTTGTCGGGGCGATGACCCCGTGGATTATTTGATAGCGATATACCATAGCTGGTTAATATGGAGAGGCTATATTATCTTTTTTTTGACCTCCCACAGCACTCTTATATCTCAGATACATAAAACTACTGTACTGGATGTGGCACCTGGATTTTTGGAAAAAGTGAGCTCCACTGTACAGACACAAAACGTAAGGGCGACATTATGATTCAAGCGAAATTTTTTTTACTTTGGGGCCCACAACCCAAGTTTTCGAGAGTGTAGAATACACGTATAAGATTTTGGCGTTAAAAGAGCTTAAATGCCAAAAATTGTATGGGCATAGATTAATGCGCAACTTGGGCATAAGCTCTATTTAATGCGCCAAAAATCTGTTTGTATTCAAAACTCTCAGTAATCTCATAATCCGAGCATTGAATCATTAAGAGGGCGACATGTATGAATTCGAATGCGTACTTTTTTTTTACTTGGCTCCGACACTCAAGTTCTCGAGAGTGTAGAATACGGCAGTATGAAGATTTTTGGCGCATTACATAGAGCTTAATGCGCCAAACTTTGTATGGGCATAGATGTTAAGCGCCAAACTTGGTGCAACTGGCTCTATGTACTGCCCAAAAATCTGTCATATTCTACACTTCTTCTATATCTATTTAGAACTGTGGTGTTGGCACCAAGTAAAAAAAAAAGTACTGTATATACTCGAGTATCAGCCGACCCGAGTATAAGCCGAGGCACCTACTTTTGCCCCAAAAAACGGGAAAACTTATTGACTCGAGTATAAGCCTAGGTAGAAAATGCAGCGGCTACTGGTAAATTTTAAAATAATAATAATAAAATTACATAGGCAGTTTAATGTCTCCCATAGGCAATTATAGGCGGCTATATGGCCCTATATGCAGGTATAGGCAGGTATATGTCCCAAATGGCACGTATTTGGCCCCATACGCAGGTAATAGGCAGTATATTTGGGCCCCCTAAAGGCAGGTAATAGGGAGGTATATGGCCCATAGGGAGGTATAGGGCAGGCTGTAGGCAGGTATAGGGCAGGCTGTAGGCAGGGTATAGGCAGGTATAGGGCAGGCTGTAGGCAGGTATAGGGCAGGCTGTAGGCAGGTATAGGCAGCTGTAGGCAGGTATAGGGCAGGTATAGGGCCGGCTGTAGGCAGGTATAGGGCAGGTATAGGCAGGGTGTAGGCAGTGTAAAGGGAGGTAAAAGGCAGCTGTAGGCAGGTATAGGGCAGCTGTAGGCAGGTATAGGGCCGGCTGTAGGCAGGTATAGGCAGCTGTAGGCAGGTATAGGGCAGGTATAGGCAGCTGTAGGCAGGTATAGGGCCGGCTGTAGGCAGGTATAGGGCAGGTATAGGCAGCTGTAGGCGGGTATAGGGCCGGCTGTAGGCAGGTATAGGCAGCTGTAGGCAGATATAGGCAGCTGAGGGCAGGTATAGGGCAGGCTGTAGGCAGGTATAGGGCAGGTATAGGCAGCTGTAGGCAGATATAGGCAGCTGTAGGCAGGTATAGGGCCGGTTGTAGGCAGCTGTAGGCAGGCATAGGCAGTTTAAAAAAATAAAAAAAAATCACTTACCTGACTCCCCGCTGCTCCGTGTCCCTCTCCGCTCCGCCTCCTCGCTGCTCCGGCCTCCCGCGCGCTGTCCTGCATCTTCTCGGAACAGGCGGTGACGTCATCAGGCCACGTCACGCAGCGTGATGACACACGCTGCGTGTGCCGGAAACTGCGGGCGGCCGCGAGTCTGCTTGTGGCCGCCCGGAGACCACTGTGGAGCACGGAGCGCTCGCTCTGTGCCCCGCAGTGGTATCCCTTCACCTATATGCGCTCCGGAGGAGTCGCATATAGGTGAAGGGATCGCGCACAGTGTCCGGGCCAGCGCAGCGCCAGACACTGTGCGCTCACTCGGCCTTCAGTTATATGCGCTCCCTGAGGAGCCGCATATAGCTGAAGCGTCCCTGTCAGCACTCGGGCCATCACAGCGCCCGAGCGCCGACAGTGACTCGAGTATAAGCCGAGGTAGAGTTTTTCAGCTCATTTTTTGGGCTGAAATACTCGGCTTATACTCGAGTATATACGGTATGCATTATATCTCATACATGTCACCCTCCTAATGTTTCAATGCTCGGATTATGCGGCAAAAATCTGTCGTATTCTACACTCATCTATATCTATTTAGAACTGTGGTGTTGGCACCAAGTAAAAAAAAAGCACGCATTCTAATTCATACTTGTCGCCCTCTTAATTTTTCAATGCTCGTATTATGAGATTCTGAGAGTGTAGAATACGACAGATTTTTGGCGCATTACATAGAGTTTAGTGCGCCAAGTTTGGCGCATTACACTCTATGCCCATACAAAGTTTGGCGCATTAAGCTCTATGTAATGCGCCAAAAATCTTCATACTGTCGTATTCTACACTCTGGAGAACTGGAGTGTCGGCGCCAAGTAAAAAAAAAGTACGCATTCAAATTCATACATGTCGCCCTTAGTCTCTGCTCATAATTGGAGTTCATGATTATTTAGATTTAAATACTGTTGTCTGATATCAGGATTGGTAGTGATAATTATTAAAAAGGTTTTAACTTAAGATATTAAGGCCTCGTTTACACAACGGATTTGGCCACAGGTTCGGCTGCGGCTTTCGCCACGGTTCTCACGGCCTAACCTCGCCGGTGGGGCGTGGTTTGGGGTGCGGCTTGCGGCGATGGTTTACCCCCCTGCAAATTAGTAGGCAGGGGGAAAACCGTGCCGCCAGCCGCGGCCCAGCAGCGCACCAACCGCAACGACGCCCGCCCAGGAGTCCCTGTCAAGAATTGACAGGAGAGTTCTCAAACACGCGCGGCAAGGCCGCGGCCCCAAAGCCGCAGCCAAACCCGCGGCGTGTGAATATTAACGCGGTTTCCCATAGGAAACCATGTTAATAAACTGGGCGCGATTTGGACGTGGTTTTGGCCGCGGAAACCGCTTCGGAACCCGCGGCCATAACCGTGTTCAAATCCGTCGTGTGAACATGCCCTAAAAGTTATATTTTAAGCCACTTGTTACAACTGTGATAAACTTATAATAAGTAGGCAAGTAGGAAAGCAAAAGTGCCCCACGGTACTCACATTGCAGTTCCATCTAGTTCTCAGTTAATAGTCCCATACACTGCTACTACTACCATACAAGGAGCTGGGCAGAAATATTGGATGCTTTACATGCCATAAGTGCGAATAATATTGACTCAAATCATAAGAGTCCATTAGAGAATGGTAGAAAATTCTGTTTGTTGCAATACATTTTTGCAGTATGTAAGCAATGTAAGCCTGTAGGTTGGTAGGGTAACTTTAGTAACACTGAAATTTATAGATCAGGAGTCGATCTAGATTTTAAGATTTGCATCAAATACAGTTTAATTTAAAAGGTTTATATCATTTAGGGAATTTTCAAAAACCCAATAATATAATTTGAATGTTTTAATGTTAAAATGAGGCCCTCTTCTGCTGTGTAGCCATTCTCCCCAAACTTTGACACACCTAATCTGGGCGATATAGGTCCTACCTCACTGGAGCACCCTTTGAATGACCAGAACCACCCCCAAAATACTTGATTCTGAATGGGGTTCATATAAACCCTTTCCCTTTTGCGGGAGGATCTAGCAAGAGTTAGAAGTGTTGGTAAGTATGGTTATAACAGCACCACATCCCTATTTACCAGGACAGGAGAACTTAGAGCTTATTTGCACTCCTTTCCATATGATTGACTTAATTCTCCACAACTTTTTACTAACAGTGTATGACCTAAGAAGAGGGAATCACTGCCAGAGTCTCACCATCCAAACAAATAAGAAATGCAGCTGACCTGTGCTAGCCCTCCTTTCTCCAGAGGCCCTAAATTAACCATTTGAGTGGATGATATGGTATATAAGCTTTTAAGAAGATGCAGTACCATTTAGGACCTTAATATATTACTCAGAGGCACAGGCTTAGTCATGGCCAGGGGGACAGGGAAACCTCCCAGTGGACCTCTGGGCTTGGCAAGCCAGGGGGCTGCTTTTCAAGGAGACAGGCAGAGAAAAGGAGAAAGCAAGAGGCTGGGTGAAAGAGGCATATGCAGTATGTGCACTCATGTACAGTCAGCCCTAGGGTCAGCCCTAAGAATCAACTCCAAAGGCAGGCCCCAAGAATCAACTCCACTGGTAGCCCCAAGAATCAACTTAACTGGTGGATCCCATGAATCAACTCCATTGGTGGGCCCCAAAAATCAACTCCACTGGTGGGCCCTAAAAATCAACTCCACTGGTGGGCCTCAAGAATCAACTTCACTAATGGGCCCTAAGAATTAAGTCCACCGGTGAGCCCAAGAATCTACTCAGATGGGGGGCCCCAAGAATCAACTCCACTGACAGGCCCCAAGAATCAACTCCACTGGTGGGCCCCAAGAATCAACTCCACTGGTGGGCCCCAAGAATCAACTCCACTGGTGGGCCCTAAGAATCAACTCCACTGGTGGGCCCCAAGAATCAACTCCACTGGTGGGCCCTAAGAATCAACTCCACTGGTGGACCTCAAGAATCAACTTCACTAATGGGCCCTAAGAATTAAGTCCACCGGTGAGCCCAAGAATCAACTCAACTGGTGGAACCCAAGAATCAACTCCATTGGTGGGCTCAAGAATCAACTTCACTAATGGGCCCCAAGAATCAACTCCACTGGTGGGCCCCAAGAATCAACTCCACTGGTGGGCCCAAGATTCAAGTCCACTGGTGGACCCCAAGAATCAACTCAACTGGTGGGCCCCAAGAATCAAATGTAAAGGTGGGCCCCAAGCACCCCAGTCCGACACTGCATAGGCACTACAACAATTTGCTTTCACTCTGTAGGACCTAGCTTATTCACGCATTCACGGAGAACCAGTTGATTTTAGCAAGCACTAAGTAATGCTTCATCTGACCTGTAGTGTTGCTGTGGGGAAATTAAACACAGCTGATCACAGGGGGGCTCAGTAATGGGACATCCTCTGATCAGCTTATTATTGAGGGACCCTTTTAAGTAATAAGGAACTGTCTAAAGTAATCACCCTTTTTTCAGCTTGGTTTCTAGTCGTTACATATATTCTAATATTTATTTGCCTTCTCAACATGTCTTGAGTTATGTTTTACTAATTTCATTTCTTTTGCTGTGAACAATTCTTTGTTCTCTATAAGTCAATGACATTTTTGTACTTAATGAAATAAGAATATATTCCATGACTTCATCAGATGTGGCCTAGATATGTTTCGTTGTAATTAAAAGTTCAGTGCGGCCAGGAGCTGTGCCAGCACAATAAACAGAGCATATATAAAATGCATATCTGCTTTATTATGGCCTCACACATGAAAAGTGCTGATGTTTTTGTTTGCAGGAAAACTGAGGCTTTTGTTTCCCAAACTGTGCACTTGAACTGGTTCCAATCCCAGTAAATGCTAGTTAATTAAATCAGATGCATGGCTACAATATTAGCCTCCAGCAAATCTCTCCCTATAAACAAAGGGGGAAAGTTTATTTGTTAGAGAGTGAATTAACGTCACCCAACCTGCTATTTCCTAATGGCATCTTTGATACATTAAATATTACGCAGAAAGCCCAGACCAGGACTCTATATAACTGTATGACTCTGATCAGTATAGATTCTGTTACTAGGAATGGAGCCATGTTAAGTATAGCATCTATGGGGGCAGGTAGTTAATTGCTTGTCTTATCTGACATATAGCTCATATTATGTAAAAGGAAATGTAATTATGTGACACTGTGTCGGCTCCTGGGGCTCCTTGGACTTAGATGTCAGAAAACAATACACAGAGACTTATAGCATAAATGCTGAGTCAGGGTGGTAAGAGCTCACACCTGCCAACTGGACGGATTATCCTATACACCAATGGGATGGCCAAGAACTAGTAAATCTTATTCATAGGAGGCAGTATTCTAGTAGTTATATTCTTCTACATAGGGGCAGTATTATAGTAGTTATATTCTTGTACATGGGGGCAGTATTATAGTAGTTATATTCTTGTACATAGGGGGCAGTATTATAGTAGTTATATTCTTGTACATAGGAGGCAGTATTATAGTAGTTATATTCTTGTACATAAGGGGCAGTATTATAGTAGTTATATTCTTGTATATAGGAGGCAGTATTATAGTAGTTATATTCTTGTACATAAGGGGCAGTATTATAGTAGTTATATTCTTGTACATAGGGGGCAGTATTATAGTAGTTATATTCTTGTATATAGGAGGCAGTATTATAGCAGTTATATTCTTGCACATAGGAGGCAGTATTATATTAGTTATTTTCTTGTACATAGGAGGCAGTATTATAAAAGTTATATTACTGTACAAAGGGAGCAGTATTATAGTAGTTATATTCTTGTACATAAGGGGCAGTATTATAGTAGTTATATTCTTGTACATAAGGGGCAGTATTATAGTAGTTATATTCTTGTACATAGGAGGCAGTATTATAGTAGTTATATTCTTGTACATAGGGGGCAGTATTATAGTAGTTATATTCTTGTACATAGGGGGCAGTATTATAGTAGTTATATTCTTGTACATAGGGGGCAGTATTATAGTAGTTATATTCATGTACATAGGAGGCAGTATTATAGTAGTTATATTCTTGTACATAGGGGGCAGTATTATAGTAGTTATATTCTTGTACATAGGAGGCAGTATTATAGCAGTTATATTCTTGCACATAGGAGGCAGTATTATAGTAGTTATTTTCTTGTACATAGGAGGCAGTATTATAATATTTATATTACTGTACAAAGGGAGCAGTATTATAGTAGTTATATTCCTGTATATAGGGGGCAGTATTATAGTAGTTATATTCTTGTACATATGGGGCAGTATTATAGTAGTTATATTCTTATAAATAGGGGACAGTATTATAGTAGTTTTATTCTTGTACATAGTGGGCAGTATAATAGCAGTTATATTTTTGTACATAGGGGTAGTATTATAGTAGTTATATCCTTGTACATAGGAGCAGTATTCTAGTAGTTATATTCTTGTACATAGGGGGCAGTATTATAGTAGTTATATTCTTGTACATAGGGGGCAGTATTATAGTAGTTATATACTTGTACATAATGGACAGTATTCTAGAAGTTATATTCTTGCACCGAGGAGGCAGTAGTATAGTAGTTATTTTCTTGTACATAGGAGGCAGTATTATAATATTTATATTACTGTACATAGGGAGCAGTATTATAGTAGTTATATTCTTGTATATAGGGGGCAGTATTATAGTAGTTATATTCTTGTACATATGGGGCAGTACTATAGTAGTTATTTTCTTGAGCATAGGGGACAGTATTATAGTAGTTTTATTCTTGTACATAGTGGGCAGTATAATAGCAGTTATATTTTTGTACATAGGGGGTAGTATTATAGTAGTTATAGTCTTGTACATACAAGTAGTATTATTGTAGTTATATTCATGTACATAGGAGCAGTATTATAGTAGTTATATTCATGTACGTAAGGTGCAGTATTATAGTAGTTATATTCTTGTACATAGGGGGCAGTATTATAGTAGTTATATTCTTGTGCATAGGAGGCAGTATTATAGTAGTTATATTCTTGTACATATGAGTAGTATTATAGTAGTTATATTCTGGTACATAGTTCATATCATCGCATTCCTGTCTGTGGGGGCAATATTATAGTTCTACACAACACCCTTTCCAACTGTGTAAAATTCATTTCTACAGAATGTGTATCCTCTTCTTCTTAACATGCCATTTTCTATGGTTACTCAAAGTGTAATCTGCTTTTAGAGAATGTCATGTTAATCAATGTAATTCTTTTTTTTCGGCTAGTTCTGAGAGGTCACTGTGATCAGCATGTTCCCAAAATAATACACACAACAGCAAACAGATTACAGATTATTTTATCATATTTTGGAAAATGTGCTTCTTTCTATATATTACAAATATATAGAATATACATGTGTATATATATATATGTGTGTATATATATATATATATATATATATATATATATATATATATATGTATATATATGTATGTATATTGTGAGACAGTGACAGGCAGAGTGGTTGGGGAAGGTATATTTCCCCAAGAATGCTGTCATATGCGGCCTTAGGAAATGTATGGACCAGTGCATGTCACCGAGTGGCCTGGGCTCGGTGAAGGAAAGCCGACATTCATGTGTGTCAGTGATTACTGACATGTTAGTTTAAGCTGTTCCAGTCCGCTTTATCCGGGTCGGCTTTTCTTGGAGTGGTCAAAGAGCTGGGTGGGTGGCCACTCCCACGCACCAGGTGAGGCTGGTGTCAGGCCTATAAAGCCTGAGTCTGCAGGCCTATCATGTTTGCTGGAGCCTTGATGTGAGTAGCACATGCTATTTATGTTTGCAGCTTTGCCCAGGGTCACTGAGTGTGTCCCTGGTATAGTTAGGTCTGTCTTCATGTATAGTTAGTGCTCAGCCGAGCAGGTTTTGTTTTATGCCTGAAGTTAAGGCCTTGTTTGTTTTGATTTGCCATTTAAATAAACCCAGGCACAGCCTGGACTTGAACTTTACCTAGAGTGTCACTGTCTCGGTCTGTGGAAGCCCAGCCTGCTACCTGCTCTGGACGCTGATCCCTCACAATATATATACACTCACTGGCCACTTTATTAGGTACACCTGTCCAACTGCTCGTTAACACTTAATTTCTAATCAGCCAATCACATAGCGGCAACTCAGTGCATTTAGGCATGTAGACATGGTCAAGACAATCTCCTGCAGTTCAAACCGAGCATCAGTATGGGGAAGAAAGGTGATTTGAGTGCCTTTGAAAGTGGCATGGTTGTTGGTGCAAGAAGGGCTGGTCTGAGTATTTCAGAAACTGCTGAACTCCTGGGATTTTCACGCACAACCATCTCTAGGGTTTACAGAGAATGGTCCGAAAAAGAAAAAACATCCAGTGAGCGGCAGTCCTGTGGGCGGAAATGCCTTGTTGATGCCAGAGGTCAAAGGAGAATAGGCAGACTGGTTCGAGCTGATAGAAAGGCAACAGTGACTCAAATAGCCACCCGTTACAACCAAGGTAGGCAGAAGAGCATCTCTGAACGCACAGTACGGCGAACTTTGAGGCAGATGGGCTACAGCAGCAGAAGACCACACCAGGTGCCACTCCTTTCAGCTAAGAACAGGAAACTGAGGCTCCAATTTGCCCAAGCTCATCGAAATTGGACAGTAGAAGATTGGAAAAACGTTGCCTGGTCTGATGAGTCTCGATTTCTGCTGCGACATTCGGATGGTAGGGTCAGAATTTGGCGTCAACAACACGAAAGCATGGATCCATCCTGCCTTGTATCAACGGTTCAAGCTGGTGGTGGTGGTGTCATGGTGTGGGGAATATTTTCTTGGCACTCTTTGGGCCCCTTGGTACCAATTGAGCATCGTTGCAACACCTTGTGGAATCTGTGCCACGAAGAATTGAGGCAGTTCTGAAGGCAAAAGGGGGTCCAACCCGTTACTAGCATGGTGTACCTAATAAAGTGGCCGGTGAGTGTATATATATATATATATATATATATATATATATATATATATATATATATATATAAATATATATATATATATATATATCTAAAAGAGCTTGCCCATTCTCCTAATAGTAGTGTCTGCTAGTTGGGGAGGAGTTTAGTAATATAAAAATAGTTTATATAAAATCTAAAAATATAACTTAATTCACCTTTAAAACCCCCTTTGTTCCAGCACTGCCGCTGCACCTGGTGCTCCGAGCCAATGATGTCATGCTCATTGGTCACGTGATGCTGCAGCCACTCACTGGCCTCAGTGACCACATGCCCTTCATATAGCAAGAGATAGCTAGAGCCATTGATTGGCTGCAGTGCCACGTGACCAATGAACATGACGACATCATTGGGGAGGATCATGAGTAACATCATCACTGGAATGAAGCATATTTCAAAGGTGAGTTAAGATTTTTTCTATTTTCAACCCATTCCTAACCAGCAAAAACTTTTCTTAAAAGAACAGACAAATCTTTTCAGTAAATAGGTCTGTGGATTATTGGAAACAGGGCCGGGACGACGGGTAGGTGGAGGTAGGGGACTGCCTAGGTTGCCATTTCATCACAAGAAGAAAGGGGGCACAAGGAAGTATGGAGTGGACTGATTTTGACATAAGTGGGTGCTATATGCCTTATTTGCCTTGGGCACCAGAATACCTTGTCCCAGTCCTGGTTGGCACCCCACCAAGCCTAAGAACCCAATGCCAATTTCATGTGAACAAGAGGCTGCACCTACGCACTTTTCATTTGATTGAACAGAAGACATAAAAACGATGGAGCATGCCCCCTTGATGGTTTTCACCTCCCCCGTTCATTTTAATACAACCTCAATTCCAAAAAAGTTGGGACACTAAACAAATTGTGAATAAAAACTGAATGCAATGATGTGGAGGTGCCAACATCTAATATTCAGAATAAAACATAGATGACAGATCAAAAGTTGAAACTGAGAGAATGTATCATTTTAAGTGAAAAATATGTTGTTTCAAAATTTCATGGCGTCAACAAATCCCAAAAAAGTTGGGACCATGCTGTTTTTACCACTGTGTGGCATCCCCCTTCTTCTTACAACAGGCAACAGGCGTCTGGGGACAGAGGAGACCAGTTTCTCAATTTTAGAAATAGGAATGCTCTCCAATTCATGTCTAATACAGGCCTCTAACTGTTCAATCGTCTTGGGCCTTCTTTGTCGCACCTTCCTCTTTATGATGCACCAAATGTTCTCTATAGGTGAAAGATCTGGACTGCAGGCGGCCATTTCAGTACCCGGATCCTTCTCCTACGTAGCCATGATGTTGTGATTGCTGCAGAATGTGGTCTGGCATTATCTTGTTGAAAAATGGAGGGTCTTCCCTGAAAGAGATGACGTATAGTTGGGAGCATATGTTGTTCTAGAACCTGAACATAGCTCTCTGCATTAATGGTGCCTTTCCAGACATGCAAGCTGCCCATGCCACAAGCACTCATGCAACCCAGTACCATCAGTGATGCAGGGTTCTGAATGGAGCGTTGATAACAACTTGGGTTGTCCTTGCCCTCTCTGGTCTGGATGACATGGCGTCCCACTGTTCCATAAAGAACTTCAAATCGTGACTCATCTGACCACAGAACTGTTTTCCATTTTGCCACACTCCATTTTAAATGACCCCTGGCCCAGTGCAAACGGCTGAGCTTGTGGAGCTTGCTTAGAAATGGCTTCCTCTTTGCACTGTAGAGTTTCAGCTGGCAACGGCGGATGGCCCGGTGGATTGTGGTCACTGACAATGCTTTCTGGAAGGATTCCTGAGCCCATTCTGTCATTTCCTTGGCAGGGGCATTCCTGTTTGAGGTGCAGCGACGTTTAAGGGCCCGGAGATCACGAGCATCCAGTAGAGTTTTACGGCCTTTACCCTTACGCACAGCGATTGTTCCAGATTCTCGGAATCTTTTGATGATGTTATGTATGGTTGATGATGATAACTTTAAAGTCTTTGCTATTTTATGCTGGGTAACACCATCCTGGTATTGCTGCACTATCTTTCTGCGCAACAATGGTGGAATTGGTGATCCTCTTACCATCTTGGCTTCAGAGAGACACTGACACTCCGAGTAGCTCTTTTTATATTCAATCATGTTGTCAATTCACCTAATTAGTGTTGCTTGGTCTTCCAGCTGTTCGTTATATGCTCAATGTCATTTTTCCAGACACTTATTGCTACTTGTCCCAACTTTTTTGGCATTTGTAGACACTGTGAAATTTAGATTCAACATATTTTTCCATTCAAATGTTACATTTACTCAGATTAAACTTTTGATCTGTCATCTATGTTCTATTCTGAATAAAATATTAGATGTTGGCACCTCCACATCATTGCATTCAGTTTTTATTCACAATTTGTTTAGTGTCCCAACTTTTTTGGAATTGAGGTTGTACATGTATGGCCACAACCCCACCAGGAATAGGCACTGATCACTATTCTTGAAATTGGTGGACCTCAATGAAAAAAAAAATCTTCCTCACAGGTCAAATATTTAAGGTACATCTAGGCAAAATAGCATAAAGGCCTATGTTGAGAAATCTCCTTTAAGTGGTGGGTAGGGCAAGCATATTTTTTATTGCATTTTGAAGCCAGTACAGATTTAAATTACCTGCTCTACCGCATCCCCAAACAACCAGAACCTCAAAAAGTCCACCTGACCATAAACTTCGCGACAGCCTTTTATTTTTGGGTCCATAAATCAGTTAGTTTTGCAATTAAATAGTTATGTATAAATTGGAATTGCTGGGTGTTATATTGGATTTCAGAGCTATACAAAACGTACTGATTATTGTACAATAAGATAATTTTTGTACAGTAATTCTGACTCATGGGCGCCCCGATGGCTCATTGATTAGCAATGTTTCCTTGCAACACTGGAGTTCTTGGTTAACTCCTTCTAAGGGCAACATCTGCATGCAAATTTTATATTTTTACACACACACACACCCAAAAAAAACAAAAAACATTGATTTGGCCTAGAACTGTTTTGACAGTCACTTTTTGGGTTAGGTTGGGGGTAATAAACTAACTGGGTGTATCCAGTATGATTTCCCGCTCACAGTAGTTTTAACTTTTTTAGTCTATCCTATTGTGCTCCAGGAAACAGTGCCCAGAAAACCACCTTGTGTCCAATTTGTGCGACCTTGAGAGATAGGGTGCGAAAATATTGAAAAACATTTCACTTATTCATTTGTAAACCCAAGTAGCGTCTCTTGAACAATAAATCTTGGATAGACTTGTAGATGGTAAGCCCTCGTAGGCAGGGTCCTCTCTCCCTCTATACCAGCCTGCACCCATTTAGTTGATACTTCTTGTACTGGTTGTTGTCTTATGTATTTTAACCCATTTTCCTTTGTACAGTGTACTGGATTTTATTGGAGCTTTAAAATAAATAAAAACAATTATAATGGACCCTTGAATTAACAATTCTAGACAGGCAGTGGCTGCTGGTAGCGGTGTGCACATTGTATGGTGTCAGGAATTTTTGTTGGGCAATTCAAGAATGAATACACACAATGCTTTAAGAAGATTTAATCCTTTGGGGATTTCCAACTCTCCAGATTAGGCAAACTTTTTTTCTGAATGGAGATTCAAGGGGAGTTATTTATCTACACATTGGAGTGCATAGATGTGTAATTAATAATAATGTACTGAATGTTTAATAATCCATGAAGATCAGAGGAGCACTGCAATGTAAATACACCACAATCAAGGTCTCCATGAGAAGAGCAAAACCTGATGAAAGATAAGATCCAGGGGTGGGTCTTGTGTTTCCGCTGCCTAAGGAGACTATGATGCCATATCATAGGGTAGACTTGGAGAGATCGCTGTAGTATGCATCTTGAATTTGTTAAAGAGCACCGTCATCAAAAAGTTCTGAAATCATCCTCTTAAATTTAGACTCTCATAAAATTGTCAAAAACTGGGTGACAACTACTCATTGCCAATATTATATAGTCCATAGTGATTATCACTCCGTTTTCTTTCAGTACAGTATCTATCTGGTTTAATATGTAGCATTATAACCTTTAAGGTTTCCTACTGCTTTACCTTGATTCTTGGTTAGTAAAGTTTCTAATTGAGAAGAGCACCAAGAAGGTGTAGGGAGACTTATATGCAAGCAATGCTCCCTGGGAAAATTGAATATGTAAATAATCTCTAGGAAAGAGAGCCGTGTCTCTGGTGCCACCTATTGAAAGTATCATTCCTTTCAGGAAAATCCAACCCATTTAAAAAGCTTTGAAACATTACTAAGAATTTAAAGGGGTTGTCTCACTACAAAGGCTAACTTTCAACATCTAGGGAAAAGTAAATTAAGTTTTCCAACTACATTGCTTTGTTTGTTTTTCTTTTTTTGAGGAGATAAAAGTGATATTATCAGCTCTGAGTGCACTCAGGTTTCTATAGGTTACCGACCTGCTCTCCCAAGCTGTTTGTCTTATCTGATAGCAGGGATGATGTCATCACACAGGTTGCACACAGAACTGATGACAGCTTGAGAGTTTGAATGTTATCTGATCTAACAAACAAAGGAGACTATTTACAACTGTTTAGTTTAACTCTGAAGCTTCTATGGACTTTAGATAAACATCTCCTGCTCTCATATCAGAGTAATTAGCAGACCTTTGAATACAGAGCTGATATGCTAATCACCCACAGCCTGACCAAGAAGAGACAGGATGCATGAATGAAAGCTGCTCTGTGAAACAGCATGGTGAGACAACCTCTTAAAGACAAAAGCGAAACTATAAGAAAGAGCCTCCCATCTGCATACAGCTGTTTTGGGGTGTTTGCCCCTCATCAGTGCAGAGCAGGGTTCTGGCTTGTTCTCTTCTCTAGGCCTTATTTACATACTGCTTTAGCATAGTAGGTGACATAGTGCTATGATAATTCTGATGACCAAGGAATCATCTCCTTAATGCCCAAAAGAAATCAAGTTACATCTTGGAGGCAATAGGGAATAGTAAAACAGGCTCACGTGCACTCCATAACCAGGCTGTTACTTTGGTCTTGGCCATTTAACCCAGGCATCCTCAAACTGCGGCCCTCCAGCTGTTGGGAAACTACAACTCCCATCATGCATTTATATCACCTTTAGCAGTGGGAATGATGGGAGTTGTAGTTTCACAACAGCTGGAGGACCGCAGTTTGAGGATGCCTGATTTAACCATTTAGATGCTGCACACAATGGGACTGAAGCATCTAAGCCATTAGGAAGAGGTGCAGCACCCCTTTATGTTTCCCGATTTCCTTCCCAGTAACGAGGTCATGGGGTGTCATTTGGTTACCATGCCAGCCTGTGGCCTAATGAAACCCCGCAGGTTTGCCTTTTTCTGTGCTCCTATTGAGAGTTTAATAGGAAATCACTAAATTGACATTACTTATGTACTGCAGTGTAGAGATCCAGCAATGCAAGTTCAAGTCTCCAAGGAGGACTTAATATTACTGGGAAAAAATAGTGAAAAAAAGTAATTTCATGAAAGAAAAAATAAAGTTAAAAACATCTTCCTTTTCCCATTTTACAAATATAAAAAAAGCAACATAATTGTGAACGCTGTAAACAAAATACCGAATACCACCATTTTTTGGTTGCATGTGGCTAAAAAACTATGCTGTCAATCTGGCTTTTATGCCCCCCACATGCCCCAGATTGGAGCTAGGTGCTTCAGAATTAGATCATTTACAGGTCTTAGCGACACCTGCTCCTTCTCGGTTTGCAAAACCTTACAGCTTGTCCTTCTAGGTGTTTCCATTGCTGTATAGGAGGACCCTGTACCATCCATATGGGGGCCATATTACTAACCCATAGGCACCCATTTGCCACTGTATGGCACCGCATTCTCCTGTGATGCATCTAGGAAGGAATACATGTGTAATGTAAAATTTTATATATGTATGAAATAGGAGGTACATAAGGGGAAAGTATAGGCCTATAACAGGATATGGGTGCCATACAGATCTATAACATGTCCATGTGCATGATGCCATAGTCAGGGCTGCCATCAGTCATCTATTAACCGTTTCAGGTCCCCATAGAGCCAAATCAAATGCGGCTCCCATCCATTACCCTGTTTCCCCGAAAATAAGACAGTGTCTTATATTAATTTTTGCTCCTAAATACGAGCTAAGACTTATTTTTAGGGGATGTTTTTTTTTTCTATCAACAATAATTCACATTGATTGTTGAACAAAAAAATCCACATGTATTAATATTCATCACAAGCATCAGCATAAGCAGCCAAACTCTGAATTGCATCAAAAAAAATGCACACTATGTACTTATTGTTCGGGGGGGGAAACAGGGTACATGTTCCTGTATTTTTTTAAATTTTGATTTAGGGCCCCTGACAGTCAGTAGGACTGCCGTGGGATGCCCTTATTGCCCCCCCCCCACCTCCCAGGCCGGGGTCACAGAAGGAGCTTCGGTTAATGAATAAATTAATACTCCAACATTCAAATGATTTTTGGCGTTTACCCAGCAGCACGATCTAATTCGGCCCTGTGCTGGCCCAGCTAATGATAATGACAGTAATCTTCTGAAGCTAAAAACAAAGTGTGTTTGCAAAACTGGGAGCATTTGCTGTATTATGCGATAGCTCTGTTGTCAGGTTACTATAGTAATGGCTTTATTAGTTTTTCCATTACGGGCACCTTCCTGCTCTACACATTGATGCAGATAACAAAGAGCAGTCACGACTCCTATGTAACCAAACTGCTGCCGGACTTTACCGTATGTTCACACAGCGTATTTGCGGGGCGTGCGTCACAGCGTATGAGTGCCGAAGTACTCCCCGTAAATACATTGAAAGGGGTTTTGCTATGAAGTAAAATTGACATTGGAAACTTGCAAATTAAATAATAAACATTTTCACCATTATTATTAATTAATTTTTTCTGCACACCATTTTTGTTTTAGCTGTCCTTTACGTGATCCATTGTTTACAGCTCATCTCTAGGGGTTTGACCAGGGGACTGAGAGCTTCTCAGTCTTGGTCAGACATGTCAGACATCACCTCATCCCTCTCAGGCAGCTACTGAGTGTTCAAATCCCGGGTGCTGTCATTCTACTCCTGTCCTCTGTACTAATTAGTAAAACTGATCAACAATGCAAATAAATAAAAGAAAAAGAGCCTCAATCAGGTGTGTGCTTTGATAAGAGAAAAAAAAAACACAGGTTTGGTTACTTCAGGGATTTGAATCTGTGGACCCTTGTGCCTGGAGGCAAAAACTTTACCTCTCAGCTACATCACAAGGCTTTGCATAAAACAGACCTTTTCTTTGACTAGAGAGAGGAAAGGCCCCTGGTGATGTCATCATGCTGGGTCACATGATATGCAAATCAAAACATATACCTCACGCCACCTTGAGCACCACAGAGCTGATGAGCTGGATGCAGGAGGTATGAAATGACGTCGTGGCAAAACACCTTTAAAACATTGTTCAAGTACAGCACATTCAGACAACAATAGTTTTACACTTGTATTTCTCACCGCACTGTGCACCCATGAGAAGAAGTGACCTGTCGCTCCTTTTAGGTGCTTGTGCGCTGCAAAATACAGGTGTATACGAGGCAGAAATCTGCCTCGGGACATTGCGTGGCCTTTGTGCTTTGAAAATAAGCGCTTGCAAGCATGTACTTTCAAAGTGTAAATGAAAAGCATTTGCTGCGTGCAATAGTGCAGACCATAAAGACGCCGTCTAAAACAGGGGCGAGTACGGGGGGTTGCAGCGGAGCATTACCGGGCCAGCAGCCTGGGGGCCCAAAAGCCCCCCTGCCACAAAGAAGACACCGTATTGAAATGGGCGGAATGGGGGGCCCTATTTCCCTTTTCGCACCAAGGCCCAATAGCTTGAAGTTACGCCTCTGCGTCTGAACAAACCTTAAAAGGGAATTGTTAGTTTTGGTGTTTCTATGACGGTAATCACTGCCCGGGGAAGGGAAATTTCCCCCAAATGTGTACTTATCCCTTTTAAAAAAAAAAATTTTGGGGCCTATCGGGAAAATTTTGGGGGTGAAATGAATGTTGAAAGGCCTATTGCCAAAATTTCCCCACAAACTTTTTTCAAAAGGGGGCCAGCTCCCAAAGGGCTAAGTGGGGTGCTGCCTGAGCGGGGCTGGGAGTTGGGTTTAAAGGGGTTTTCCGGGGAAATCTGTTGGTCCGTCGGGGTAGCGGGCAAGGTCTACACAGAAATTTTGGGACTTTGTTGTTCTTTTTGTTTAATAAAAATCTTTGGCTATTTATCCCTATCCCCCTATTTTTTATCAGGGCCGGGACAAGGCATTTTGGTGCCCTGGCAGTACACCCTGGGCCCCCCCCCCCCCTCGTCCTCAAAAAATTGCCCCCCCCCCAATACAAATTCCTCTCCCCCCTGCGCCGGGCCCTGTCACTTTTTTTCTGCATATTCCCTAGCTCCGTCCATCTCCTAAAGGGGCCCCACTGCACAATAAAAATCAGCCCGCAAATTTGCATTTTCAAAAACCCTCACCCCCCTTTTATGCAGTGTAATACCCCTAATAAATCACCGATAATCCCCCGTCATGGGAAATACACCAACAAAAGATTGTTACAAAAATCCCCCTACAAAACCAAGACCCAAAAATTTTTACTTTTAAAGGCTCAATAATCCTCCAGCCCCGCCCAAACCCCAAAACCCCCACATGTGTATCACTTACACAGGCTCTGATTACATATACCACCGCTATACAGTGACCAGATGTTAGATACTAGTTGTATGTAAACGCTCTGCAAACATAAGTGATTGCACTGCAGTTACATTTAGTACCACGGGAGCATCATTTTGTAAATGTCGTTACTTTCCCTTTTCTTCTCCACCCGGCTCACCCCTTCATCCCAATTGCTCCCGGCCAATATGTCCCTTAGGTTGGAAACAAAATATTTTTAGAACCCTCACTTTTTCCAGCGTCCTTACTTATGGTTAAAGCCCTTAAGCCCCTCATACAGGTAATATCCCCCCCTCAATAGGAAGCATATAGGGCCTCATCAGTTAGCGGTATCAGATTTCCCCCCAGTCAGGCTGTGGATTTATTATATATTTAATATTTATATATTTTATATTTAATTATTATATTATATATATATAATATTCTCCTCATGGGGGAGGTATTTATTGCCCCCCAAAAAGGCGGGGCATCGGGCAGGTCAGTCATGGCCAAAATTTTTTGAAATGAACAAATATTATTTTTCACATGATCTGTTGCCCTCTGGTTTTTTGGTTTGTAGAGTTTTTCAATACAGAAATCAATGCAACTATTATGTTTTTAAAAAATTTTTATTGACATTTTTGAAAGTTTAATGCAGAAGTAAATTTTTGCAGTGTTGACCCTTCTTTTTCGCCCTTAAATTCCCCCTGGCATGCTCTCAATCAACTTTGGAGCAAATCCGACTGTAGAGCCCATTTTTGCACAATCAATGCTTGTTTTTTTCCACTTTTGTTGGTTTTTTTTTGGGTCCCCCCCTCTCTTGATGTTTTGACCCAAGTTTCAATGGGATAAGATTGGGGAGTTTCCAGGCCAGGACCCAAAATCTCTATTTTTTTTCCCGGCCCTTTTATTTCCCCTTTGCTTTTGGGCAAGGTGCCCAACTGCGGGAAAGGGTTTGTTGACAAAAAACTGCTCTTGGAGGTTGGGAGAAGTTTGCTTTTGGGAGGAATTTCGTACCCATTCTTAATCGGGATGTGTTTTT
Source organism: Phyllomedusa bahiana (assembly GCA_025379985.1). NCBI lineage: Eukaryota > Metazoa > Chordata > Amphibia > Anura > Hylidae > Phyllomedusa > Phyllomedusa bahiana. The sequence goes on along the minus strand of JAODAL010000726.1, from coordinate 189,221 downwards.
AGGCAAGACTGTTAGGAGCCGACCCCCTTTGGCTGAAAAGCAACCCCCACATGTGGTTTCTGATGCTTTATGTTGGCATGAACAAGACTGGGGGTACGCTCACCTTGTTTTTCCCCCCAAAAAGTTTTTTTCCCTGATGTTCCAAACATTCAAAAGGGGGATTCATCAGAGAAATACTTTACCCCAGTCCAAAGAGTCCCCCTCCCTGTCCCTTTGGCAAATTTTCGTCGTCCCTGATGTTTTTTTGGGGGAAGTGTTTCTTTGCTGCCTCCTTAACACGGGCCTTGCCCCCATGGTCCCCGCCCCCAGTCGTGCAGATGCCCACACCTGCCTCTGCCATTCCTGAGAAAGCTCTGCATGCTGTACCCAATTCCGAAGCTAAAACATTTTAAGAGGGGGGTCGGGCGCTTGTGGTTTTTTGGGGCCCTGGAGCTTTTTGGAAACAATGGAACCTCTCTCCTTAAATTTCCTTTATGCATAGTTTTTGATGAGGTGCAAATTTTCACTGCGAAACTCTTCCCTGTTGGCCAGTTTTGTGCATGCAATGGATGCACGTTTTCTTTAGAGAAAACCATGGTTAACAGAAGAGAAAAAAATGAGCCGCCCAGCCTCCTTTTTTTAAAAGGGCCAGATTCTTTTTAATCATGACGATTGATCTCCCCCTGTCCAAACACCCACACCTGTGGTTAATGGGGCAATCACTGAAACGATGTTAGCTGGGGCCTTTTAAAAGGGGGCCTGCAAAGAAGTTGAAAATGGTTTTGGGGGAAAAAGTTCATTTTCTAGGCAACTATTGACTTTGCAATTTAAATTTGTTTAAACTGATACTCTTTATAACTTCTGGAGTTATGCAAAATTGCCAAAAAAAACCCGATGCTGTTGACTTTGTAAAAATTAACTTTGACATTTTCAAAACTTTTGGCCGGTATATGGTTGGGGGCCCGGCAGGGTTATTAGGGGCTCAGGTAGGGTTATAAGGGGGTAGGCAGGGTTTTAGATAAAGGGGCTCAGGGAGGCATATAGATATAGGGGGTAGGCGGGGTATATAGGGGCTCAGGGAGGCATAAGATATGGGGCTTGGCAGGCAAAAAGAATAAGGACTCAGGCGGTGATATAGGGGGCCCGGCGGCATATAAATAGGGTCAGGCGGGGGTTATTTAGGGGCTCAGGCAGGGGGATTAAGGGCTCAGGCAGGGTTTATAGATTTGGGTCAGGCAGGGGGATAAGGGGCTCGGGGGGGGGTTATAGGGGCTAGGGGAGGGTTTTTTAAAGGGGCTAGGCGGGGGTACATGGGGGGGCAGGAGCAAAGTATAGGGCAGGCAGGGGGATCAGGGGCTAGGCAGGGAAAAATATGGGGGCTGGGGGGTTTTTGGGCTCTGGCAGGGTAAAACGTTTTCATGCAGGGGGTTCCCGGGGGTCGGCAGGGGTAAAAAGGGGCTCAGGAGGCATATAGATATAGGGGCTCAGGCGGGGTTTTTAGGGGGTCAGGCAGGCATATAGATTAGGGGCTCAGCAGGGGTTTAGGGGTCAGGCAGAGGTATAAGGGGGCCAGGCGGCATTAGATTAGGGGCTCAGGCAGGGGAAAAGGGGTTTAGGCAGGCATATAGATAAGGGGCTAAAGGGAAAAGGGATATGAAACAGGGCTAGGCGGGTATACAGGGGGGCAGGCAGGGGTTGGGGGGCCCGGCAGGGTTTGGGGTCAGGCAGGCATTAAAATATAGGGGCAGAGGGGGGTTATAAGGGGGTTTAGGGAGGGGGATGTAAGGGCTCAGGCAAAAATATGGGGCTCAGGGGAGGGGTATATTAGGGGCTCAGGCGAGGTATCGGGGTCGGCAGGATTAGATTAGGGGGTCAGGGAGGGGGTTCAGGGGGTTTAGCAGGGATATGATTGGGGCTCAACAGGGGGATACAGGGCCAGGCAGGGGAATGGGGCTCAGGAGGCGTTGAGGGGCTCAGGCGGGGTTTTTAGGGCATAGTTCCAACTTTTGAAAAATGAAAAGGGAGATATTAGTGGGGGGCGCGTAAAAAATTTTTCTGGTCCCCCACTTCGGTATGCCACGCCCTTTAAAAAACCACCCTACTCCACCTAACTCATAAAGGCTTTGGGAAGAAAACCCGGGGGAGCCCTTATAGCCAGGTGTAGCCCCCCCCAAACCCGGTAGTGCCCCTTTTTTGGGAGGTAATGCCCTCTTGACCAGGGGAGGCCAAATTTGTCAGGTAGAGCCCCCCTTTGTTTGCCAGTAGTGCCCGCCTTTTTTGCCATATGCCCCCCTTGTTTGCCCCGTTAGTGCCCCTTGTTTGCCAGGTAGTGCCCCCTCTGTTGGCCAGGTAGAGCCCCCATTGCTTTCCAGGTAGTGCCCCCTCTGTTGCAGGTAGATGCCCCCATTGTTTGCCAGGTAGTGCCCCCTCTGTAGCCAGGTAGTGCCCCCTGTAGCCAGGTAGTGCCCCCAACGTTAGCCAGGTACTGCCCCATGCCCCCATTGTTAGCCAGGTAGTGCCTCCATTGTTGCCAGGTAGACCCCCCATTGTAGCCAGGTAGTGCCCCCATTGTAGCCAGGTAGTACCCCCTTTAGTAGTCAGATAGTACCCCCTTTAGTAGTCAGGTAGTGCCCCCATTAGTAGCCAGGTAGTGCCCCCATTAGTAGCCAGGTAGTGCCTCCATTGTTGCCAGGTAGTGCCCCATTGTAGCCAGGTAGTGCCCCCCATTGTAGCCAGGTAGTGCCCCCCATTGTAGCCAGGTAGTACCCCCTTTAGTAGCCAGGTAGTGCCCCCATTGTTGCCAGGTAGTGCCCCCATTGTAGCCAGGTAGTGTCCCCATTGTTAGCCAGGTAGTGTCCCCATTGTTAGCCTGGTAGTGCCCCCATTGTTAGCCAGGTAGTGCCCCCATTGTTAGCCAGGTAGTGCCCCCTCTGTTGCCAGGTATTGCCCCCTCTGTTGCCAGGTATTGCCCCCAGTGTAGCTAGGTAGACCCCCCATTGTAGCCATGTAGTGCCCCCATTGTTAGCCAGGTAGTGCCCCCATTGTTAGCCAGGTAGTGGTCCCCTCTGTTGCCAGGTAGTGCCCCCTCTGTTGCCAGGTATTGCCCCCATTGTAGCTAGGTAGACCCCCCATTGTAGCCAGGTAGACCCCCCATTGTAGCCAGACAGTGCCCCCCTAAAACTAATAAAAATAAAAATAATAAAATCCACGTACCTGACCAGGCTCCTTCTGAGCGGCCGCTCCGGACGATCTCCTCAGCAGTGTCATAGGGGAAGTGAGAGCAGCCGCGCGTCACTTCCTCTGTGACGCTGACATGTGTGTACGGCGCACAGCGGCGCCGGACAATACAGGGGGAGGAGGGAGGAGGGAGCGCTCCCTCCTGCCTCCTCCCCCTGCTCAGCGAGACTCCGGGCGGGTGAAGCGGGCGCAGCGCCCGCTTCACCCGCCTGTGGGAACGGACCGGCGGCACCAGAGTAGCGCACCCGCGCTACTCCGGCGCCGCGGTCATATTAAGGACCCCCGCCGCTTGCTGGCGGCGGGAGTAATGTCAACTCCCCCGGGAGGGCGGGGGGACCCCAAATAGCGGGACCCCCCCCCGCCAAAAACGGGAGAGTTGGCATGTATGATATAGGGGCTCAGACAGGGGTATATAGGGACTCAGGCAGGGGTATATAGGGGCTCAGGCAGGGGTATATAGGGGCTCAGGCAGGGGTATAGATATAGCGGCACTCTCAGGTAAAGATAATAACATTTATACTCACCTTACCAGCTTCCCTGGCACGCGCTTCTCTTTAGTCCCCGCCTCCAGCGCTGGGACGCTCCTCTGGCAGCTCCTCGGGCGCACAGCCTATGACGGGCCGTGCGTCTGAGGAGAGGCAGCGTCGCGATAACATCACTTCATTGCGATGCTGCCCAGCTGAGCCGCACAGGGCCGCGGCGGGTCCTCAGTGCTATGAGGACCCGGCGGCCCCGCTGTGTCTGTCGTCACTGTCTGTGGAGCAGGGAGCGCTCGCTCTCTGCCCCGCAGAAGCCCGCAGCTGCATGTGCGTCCTGCGGACGCACAGACAGGGACCGCCGGCGCTTCATACCCAAGACAGCGGCCTGGAGCCCGGGAGGTTCGGGGCCCCTGCCTGCGCCCCTTAGGGACAGGCAGAGGTAGGCGCCCTAGGCGATCGCCTACCTCTGCCTACCCGTCGTCCCGGCCATGTTGTCTATAGATATCTATTGGCACACGTTGAATTTTTTCTAGTGCTATATTTTATTAGGCTAGGTTTTGTATAGGCATAGGTTCCGGGTGGGGTCACCCTTATTGGGGCGAGTGCTCCACATATGTGCTAGGTAGGTGACAATCTAGGGCATTGTTAGGTTTTTGTTTTTTGAGACGTTTATATCCATTTTATAATTATTTAATAATAATAATAAAAGTTAAGTCTTAATTTATCAACAGTGCAAGTAACTTTACTGTGGTAGTTTGTGACAAATGTCAAATTTACACTCAAAATCTGACAGCAGTTTGACATTTGCTTGACTGTGGTGTTTGGTGCAGCTTTGCGCAAAACCCGCTGTTGGTTTTCGGATTTGCTGTTGACCCTGTACAATTGAATGTACAGGAATCCGATGGAAATCCGGCAGAATCCTACAGAATATACAACATGTTGCCCATTCCACTGCCAGATATTAAATGCGATGGTAAAAAATCCATGCGTTGTAGACTACAGCACAGATTTTTTATTGCTGCCTATGCAACACAGGGTACCGTCGGATTTTCGGTGGATTCAAAATACTGACTCCCAAAAAAATCAACAGTGTTTCTGTGCTTTGTAGACCTAGACTCATACTTACCTCCCGGAGGCTCCCGTTCACTCCCAGCTGTCGGTCCGTACATCTAGGAAGTAAGGAGTGAATGTTCATCATACATGTGACCTCTGTGGCCTGTGATTGGCTGCAGTTGTCACGTGAATGAAGACCCTTCAGTCAGGATGATCACACCAGCAGCCGGGAGTGAACAGGAGATAGGTATGTGTCTTATCTTCTATTCTCACTCATTCACAGATGGACCAACGAGCCTCAATCGGTCCCGGAACACCCCTTTAGGAGGACCTGTGGCTATTCCTGACAGTTTTTCATTCCTGTCTGTGTTACTAAATATTTGCGTTCCCCATAATATAACAATTATGTAACATCTTTCCTTAGTTCTCTATGTTGTGTGGTTCCTGTTATTCCTCCTGGAAATTCATTACCAATCTGTCAGCTGGGTGTTACCCATTAGGGTGTGCATTCCTGCATAGTCTGTCATTGCCCAATCAGTGCTGACAGTCAGTGTGTAAAGGGCACATCACTCTAAAAGTAGGAATAGTAACACCCATATGACAGATTCAGTAATACATTTCTAGGAGGAATAACAGAGAAATAGCCCAACACTGTACTTCACAGCCCTGTTCCCTGAGCAGCCTCTGCAAGTGCTAGGGAGCAGAGGAAACCTCCACTCACCGTCGCTTAACTCTTTGATTGCCGCAGTTCGTGACCACAGCATAATTAAAAGGTTTCCCTGCTCTGACGGGTGATTGGGACTCCGGTGACCCGACAGAGCCTGGGGAACAGCTGCACAGTCAGCCCTGGGGACCTAGAGTAGCCTCAGGGCTGTCTGTGTAAGAAGCCAGCAATCAGGGCAGACTGTGTGCTGCCCTGACTCCTGTCTGTGTCAGACTGACAAAGTTTATAATGTATTAGCATATTTATATATGCTAATACATTACTATGTAAGAAAAAAAAATGTAAAACCGTTATCTCTTCATGGGATTTAAATGAACACTTATTCTGACTACAAGTAGTGCCAGTCTTACAAAAACTCCCACATTGTAGAATTAGCAAAAGACAATAATAGGAGAGTGTATATTTAAAACATAACATTTATTATACTCAGGTTAAAAGTAAAAAATGAAAATATATATGACCCAAATGAAACTACAAATCGTAGGTAATGCCGACAGTGGTATCGGGATCCTGATATTGTCCCTATTCCATCCCTATGCAACTATCAACACCCTACCTATCTAAAATAGGGCACCCACCCTGAAAAAGAGCGACTCTATATCAGGAACAATACCCTAGCAAACAAATTATACCCTATGATAATATATACGTAATGGGTATCAGTACACAGTTATCCCAACATGTTCTCCCTTATTCCGGTGTCATCAGGGGACTAAAAGATTGCCAAGTACTGAGAGAGATGCTCTAAAAAAAGAAAAAAGTGATACAAAATAAATCATCCAGCCACATAGCATACAGTATATCAAGTGCCTGTTGAATAATGCTTACCAGTAATCACAATAAGGGGCCTGCATGAGAGACACCATAGAGCGTGTGGCTCTGGTGTCCATGGAGGGCTATGATATGCCAACCATGTGTGACGCCGTCAGGGCCATTTTAAATGCCATCATGGTCACATGATCGCACACAAACTTCCGACCACGTGACGACTTCCGCCATCGCGTCATAGACGCGGAAGTTCATGGGCAACGCGTCTCTTGACTACATAGAGACGCGGCAGATCAGGAAGCGCTCAAAGCAAAGCGTTCCTAAGCATTGTGGCGTGTAAGCATTGTGAGATTTTTGTTTTTTTGTGAGATACTATTGATGTGGTTGTTTACCCATGTAGATCCCAAATACATAATATACCGTGTTTCCCCGAAAGTAAGACAGCGTCATACATTCTTTTTACCCCCAAAAGTCCCACTATGTCTTACTTTCGGGGTATGTCTTATATTGGAAAAAAATTTCGATTTTTGTTTTAACCATAAAATTAACATTTAGTAAGCCCCATATAGTATCCCACACAGCCTCCCATAGAGTAACAGCCCCATACAGTATCCCACAGCAATCGCAGCAAGTTTCTATGCAATGTACCGTATGGGGACTTGCCGCGATTGCGCCGTAAGTATACCGCAAGTTAAGGAAACTTTACATGGAGCATTTTGTGTATTGCTTACTTGGTACCGAAGGGGATCGGTTCAATTCCTTTGCGGTGCTGGGTTGAGGTTGGCGTCTTCTTCCTCATGCAGAGCCGCTGGGCCAATCAGAGAAGCCACCCGCGGCTGCACATGAAAGCACAGCGGCTTTCCCTGTTTTTGTATGTTGTCCATCGGACCCTGTCAACAACAAAAAACACGCAGCCTCCACATCCCTCCGCTCATTCCGCTCCAGATCCGTCTGCATCCCGCTCTAACCGGCCGCATCCCGCTTTTTAAATGCTGCAAAAAGTACGGTACTTTGGGTTATATTTTTCCCAACGTACATTTACTGTCTTACTTTCGGGGTACGTCTTACATTAGCCGACCTCCCTAAACTCCCCGCTACGTCTTACTATCGGGGAAACACGGTAGTAATAAGATCTATACTATGAAGGTATATCCCAACCTTGCAGTTCCCTGTTTTTAACAGGAAAGACTAGCATAAATGACCGTTTTTCTTTTATTTCATTGTCTATCACATCGGCACTCTAGAGCAGTGCTGTGCCTTTAAGTAGGATTGACAATGCTTACACGCCCCCTGGAGGCGTTATTACCATTTTCAGTTGCTTAGGAACGCTTTGCTTTGAGCGCTTCCTGATCTGCTGCGTCTCTATGTAGTCAAGAGACGCGTTGCTATGACACTTCCGCCTCTATGACGCGATGGCGGAAGTCGTCACGTGGTCGGAAGTTTGTGTGCGATCATGTGACCATGATGGCATTTAAAATGGCCCTGACGGCATCACACATGGTTGGCATACCATAGCCCTCCATGGACACCAGAGCCACACGCTCTATGGTGTCGCTTATGCAGGCCCCTTATGGTGATTACTGGTAAGCATTATTCAACAGGCACTTGATATACTGTATGCTATGTGGCTGGATGATTTATTCTGTATCTCTCTCAGTACTTGGCAATCTTTTAGTCCCCTGATGACACCGGAATAAAGTAGAAACATATCGGGATAACTGTGGTACTGATACCCATTATGTATATATTATCATAGGGTATAATAGGGGTGTTTGTTTGCTAGGGTATTGTTCCTGATATAGGGTCGCTCTTTTTCAGGGCGGGTGCCCTATTTTAGATAGGTAGGGTGTTGATAGTTGCATAGGGATGAAATAGGGACAATATCAGGATCCCGATACCACTGTCAGCATTACCTACGATTTGTAGTTTCATTTGGGTCATTTATTTTTTCATTTTTTTACTTCATGGGATTTAAAAAAAAAGTAAAAAACATAAAAAAAAGTGTAGAAATAAATAAATAAAATAAATAATAAAAATAAATATTTAATAAAAAATAATTGTGCATACATTACACACACCAAAAAATAAAAACCTACACATATTAGGTATCCACAAGACTGAAATAATCTGTACAATTAATCTAATAAGTTATTAAGTGTGAAATATGAATGGTGTAAAAAAAAAAATTTAAAAGATTGAAAAAAAAAATTCTGAAATAATTTATAAGTGAACTCAAACTATTCCCCTCAAAAACAAAACTTGTCCCGTATAAAATGAGGCCTCCTACAACTGCGTAATTGAAAAAATAAAAAAAGTTATGACTGTTAAAACGCAAGGAGGCGAAAACTAAAAAATTTTTCTTGTCATTAAAGGGGTTGTCTCGCTACAAGGATTGCTTTATTATGTTAAACATCTTGCAAAAACAAGTCCCTTTACACTATACATCCATTAGCAGTATCCTACCTATTCTGAGATATCCCCTATTGTATGGGCTGCATCAGCTCCTCAGGTCGCTATAGCTACAAACCTGTTTGATCTCTCCTGATAGGCTGCCAGCATGGTTGCTATAGCTACAGACCTGGCTTCTACTGCAGCCTAGTGGAAACCAGTAAACACGCCCTGAATTCAAAGTGAAACCAAGAAAACAGGACTTAGGTGAGATAATCAGTGTAGTCGAGACAACCCCTTGTAACTACTTTTTCACCGTTTCAGGCATAAATGGGTTTTCGTCCACAAAGTTAAATTGACACGTCTGAGAAGCTTGCAAATTAAATAATAAACATATTTCCATCCATTCCATAATATTAAAAATTCTGCACCGGTTTTTCCTGTTTTAGCTGCTCCTTTAGTGATCCATTGTTTACAGTTCAATCTGCCAGGGGATACGAACCAGGGCTGTGAGCTCCTCAAGTCCTGGTCAACACATGCTCCGAATCACCTCTCCTCTCCGGGCACTTCTAAGTGTTCACCCCAGGTGCATGTCATTCTACTCCGTCCTCTGTCCTCCTTACAGTAATTAGTCCGAATAGTGTAATATCCAAATTAAATAAAAAAAGAAACCTTCAATCATGTCTTGTTGCGTTGATAAAGAAAAAAAAAATCTACAGGCTTGTTCCTGCAGGATTGAACTAGAACCTTTGTGCCATGGAGGCAAAAACTTTACCTCTCAGTTACTCACAATGCTTTCACATAAACATACCTTTTCTTGACTACAGAGATGAAAGGCTGCTGATATCAATCCTGCAGGACACATGATCTGCAATTCAAAACAAATCAACACAAACGCCCCCTTGCTGAGACATACACAGAAGCTGAAGACTGGAAGCAGGAGTATGAAATGAGATCGTGGCAAACCCTTTAAGGCGGTTAAAGTTTTAGAGATGGCTCAAACAGTCAAATGCTGGTGTCTGTCCTGCCTCACACCCATTTGGAGGTGGTTTTTCCTTTTCTCCGTTCCCTCCCTCTTCATGGGAACTTTGCTACGGAGCATAGCAGCTGCAGCCCTCTCTTTCTGGTTCAGTTTGTGCTCTGTTATATAATCACAGTCAGTGGTGATGTGCTGCGGTAATGGACCAGTGGGTGGCACATGTTGCCAGTTGTGCTATTATAGGCATTTACCATTATTGGAAGTAAAAAAAAAAACGGCAGGTACGGTAGTTGAATTCCATAAAGCTGTGACCGATCTCACCCATTAAAAACGAATAAAGCTGTCCGGGTCATTTATTCTATTATTGAAATTGTCTTCCTTTTGATGTAACACTAGCGTTTATCCCTGGTTAAAATCTTAAAATCCTGGTCAGCACAACTGTTTTAAAGAATAAAAAAAACAATAGGTGCAGACTGTTGTCTGGCATGCAAAAGCTATACAAACACAATAACCATATCAGCAGCACTCTACAGGCACTAAAAACGGTCAAAGAGGACATAAGCATTTTTGGAACAGCATTTCTGCTAATATGAAAAATATTTAAAAAATTGCGGTTCTTAGTGTACATTTTTATCAAAACTGTAAATGCCACAGCAAGGTGACCCCAATTCAGATGGGAATACCTACGCACATGCTACCGGCCTCTCTAGGGTCTGTTCAGACCCTCACCACTTCTCAGGGTTAGAAGTTTCCTGCTATAAACCTGATCTGACAGGATTTCCCTGTTGTGAGGCAAGTAAGTGGGGTTATGCTTCCTGTAGCCTATTGCTGCTTCACGCCTTCACCTTTTCTCTATAATCGACAGCCTCTTCTATCCTCATGTTGAAATTCTGTGCATGTGCCATGCAATAGTGGGATGGCACGTGCCCAGTACTTCTCTGCCCTTGCCCATTTGCTTTAGTGTTGTATTGCACATCTAAGCACAGTACTTCCCTGCATAACAATGCTTGTGCTCATGTGACAACAAGCTATGCCACATTATAATCATACATCAGCCAACTCTCATCCCCGTTTTTCGACGGGGGGTCCCGCTATTTGGGGGGCCCCTCCCTCCCCGCCCGCCCTCCCATCGGCGGGAGTTGGCATTCCTTACTAAATGGCAGCGGCGCCGGAAGTAGCCTGGTGCAGCTACCCGGCGCCAGCCCGGACGCGTTCCCACGAAGGCGGGTGCACGCGGCGCAGGGTCCACTCACCACGCCGCGGTCAGTCACATGTGCGGGGCGGAGGCAGGGAGGGAGCCGCTCCTCCTCCCCCCTATATGTAAGCAGGCCCGCTGCGCTGCCGTGCAAACAAGGTCAGTCGCCGCTAGGGGAAATGACTGCGCGGACTGCTCTCATCTCCCCCCTAGCGAGTCGCTGAGCGCAAGAATCCGGTGACAGGAGCAGGCCAGTACTGCAGGATAACCTGGCTCAGGTAAGTGGCAATTTATCTTATTTTATTTTTTATTAACTACATGGTGGGCTCTGCCTGGCTACAATGGGGAGGGTGGGGTCTAATCCTGGCTGGCTACAATGGGGGCACTACCTGCTGGCTAACAATGGGGGCAACACCAGCTGGCTACTGAAGGGGGCACTACCTATACCTGCTGGCTACTCAAAGGAGGCACTAACCTACCTGGCTACTAAAGGGGGCACTAACGCTACCTACCCTGACTACTAAACGGGCCAACTACCGACTATTAAAGGGGGACAACTACCTGGCTAACAAAGGGCGGGGCATCAACCTGGCATAACAAAGGGGGGGCAATCTACCTGGCTAACCAAAGGAGGGGCACTCCTGCCTGTAAGGGGCACTACCCTGGTTAATGGGGGGCCTACTACCTGGCTATAACGGGCATCTACTGCACTTCTTACCCCAAAGCCATTATGTAGTTAGGCGGAGTGGGTGGTGAGCTTTTTTAATGGGGCGTTGACACACAAAAAGTATGGCGTGCCCATGCAAGTTTTTGCCGCGGCGTGCTATTCGCACGCCAACCCCTTTTAATCTCCTGCTTTTTCCTATTTTCAAAGTTGCCAACTATTGAGAATTATTATTAGAGCATGTTCGACTTATATTGTTAAAGAAAAAGCATTTTTAAAAACCGTCATGTGATGCCACATACTCCCTGCTGTGGAAATGTATGGCCAGATGTGACTTGCTCCAACCATAATTATCTTTTTTTGCCAGCTAGGCTATGTCACACGGAGTTAAAATGGGCGCTATTTACGGTCTCCGTATTTCGCACCTGTACAAGCGCTCAAATACAGGGCGAAATACACCCAGTCCATTATGGAAATCCACAGTTTCACATGAAGACTATGGAATTCCGTCTCATTTCCTACTCGTTCCATACTGCCCGCGGGGGGGATGGTAATGCGTGACAATGTCAATTAATCCAACGCCGTTTAACCCCCCCCCCCGTCACACCGTGCGTAAATGCCGTATTCCGGCGGGTTGACGCTCCCTCCCTTCCCCCCTTCCCGCGGCAGAGCACCCGAACCACGTCTTTTCAGCATTTTATTTTTCTAAAAAACGCTGGAAAAACGATTGTAATCATCTCCCAATAAACTCTATGTAAAACCCATCCTGCTGCTCTACAATGAGCTTGCTTATTTTCTGTGCTCGTTTTTTTACTGGTCACGTCATTTTATGCAACATGCTCTAAAAAAACGCAGAAACAGTGCAAAAAATATTTATACTACAGGAGTCTATAGACAAGCGCCGGAAAAACTATCCTTCTTTGGCCGCGTTTTTTTGGCGTTTTTTTTTTTTATTCTGCCTCTGCGATTTTATCATGAAAACCCTCCCAGGAACCGAGAAGTCCCAACCTATAGTGGGTGTTAAGTAAGCGCCTATATTTTATAAAATCTACATCAAGTGTCTGAGTCCTTGTCGTACCTTTGTAATAAAAGATCACGCTTTGGCCGTAACGTTTTGGACAATTCAATATTTTTCGCTAAAAATAGTTTTTTATGGGTTTTGGCGTCAGAATCCATTTTTTTGTGGATTTTTTTTGCCCCAAAAATTTTATTTTTCTAAACATATTTTGGCACTAATAAAGTTATCCCTCTGGTGCTAAAATACGTTTTTTTTTTTAGATTTTGCGCCAAAACATTTTTTTTTTTTTTTGAGGATTTTGCCCCTAAAACCTTTACTGAACATATTTGGCGCTAATAAAATTTTCTCGCTTAATTTTCTAAAAATACGGGTTTTTTTTACAAATTTTGCTACCAGAATACTTTTTTTTTTAGGTTTTGACTAAAAACCTTTACTGAAATATTTGGCCTAATGTTACCCCTTTTGAGCCAAAAAAATAAGTTTTTTACGGTTTTTGGCGGCAAAATCCTTTTTTAATTTTGGGTAAAATCCTTTTCTTTACAATTTTGGCGTAAAAAAGCGATTAGCTTTTTGACCCCAAAAAAACTTTTTTATGGTTTCGGCGCCTTTACTTTTTTTTTACTGAATTTGTGCTAAAAATGACTTGCTTCTGACATTAAAAAAATTTTTTTTAGGAAATTTTCTCAATAAAAGCCTTTTTTTTGGGTTTTTTCCCTAAAAACCTTTTTTTTACAGAAAACCATGGTCGGACTTTCGGGGGGGTTGGGGTTGCCGCCCCCTATGAGTTTATCATTGGGGGCAGTGGTGGATTTTTTTTTTTAAATTTTTTATTTATTTTTATTTTAGACGCGCACAACGGAGCGCCCGTAGGGACATCCCCTCTCCCTTTCCCGGGGCCCGTTTTTAATGACAGGCAGCACAGCCAGTTGCGCTGATGGGGCCTGTTCTCATGGGCGGGGCGCTGCGGGGAAGGAGCGGGCCGGAGCTGCCCCTCCTCCTTTCCCCCTCCCTCACAGCGCGCCCCCCATGAAGAGAGGAAGACCGAGGGCCCCCCTCTGCAGGACAGGAAAAGAATGGAAGGGGGGAGGGGGGAAGGGGGCAGGGGCAAAGTGCTGGGGAGGGGGGGGGGGTGGGGGAGGTGAATGTGTGGGGGGGGGGGGGAGGTGCAATGTGACTGGAGAGGGTGGAGAGGGGGGAGGTGCAATGTGACTGGAGAGGGGGGAGGTGCAATGTGACTGGGGAGGGGGGGGAGGTGCAATGTGACTGGGAGGGGGGAGGTGCAGTGTATGGGGAGGGGGGAGGTCAGTGTGACGGGGGGGGTCAGTGTGACGGGGGGGGGGGAGGTGCAGTGGGGAAATTTGGGGAGGGGGGGAGGTGCAATGTGACTGGAGAGGGGGGAGGTGCAAGGTGACTGGGGAGGGGGGGGGGGTGCAATGTGAGGGGGGGGGGGGGGAGGGGGAAATTTTAAACTGGGGAAGGGGGGGAGGGAAATTGACGGGGGAAGGGGGGGGAGGAAAAAAGGGAACGGGGGAGGGGGGGGGGAAAAGTAAACGGGGAGAGGGGGGGAGGTAAAATGTGACTGGGGAGGGGGGGGCGGGGAAAAATGTAAAAACGGGGGAGAGGGGCAGGTAAAATTTGACGGGGAAAGGGGGGCAGGGAAATTGACGGGGAGTGGGGGGCAGGTGAAAAGGTAAAAGGGGGGGATTTGGGGGGCAGGTAAAAATTGACGGGGGTTTTTGGGGGCAGGTGAAATTTTACGGGGAGGCAGGTGGGGCAATGTGACGGTGGGGAAAGGTGGTGCAAAAAGACGGGGAGGCGGGTGGACAATGTGACGGGGGGGAAAGGTGACGGGGGAGGCAGGGGGGTGCAATGTGACGGGGAGGGGGGGCAGGTGAAATTTTAACTGGGAGGGGGGGGCGGGGGAAATGTGCCTGGGGATTTGGGGGGCGGGGAAAATTGGGACGGGGAGGGGGGGCGGGTTGCAATCCCCGGGGGAAAGGCAGGGGGGTGCAATTGACGGGGGAGGCAGTGGGTGCATTGGGGACTGGGGGGCAGGTGCAATGGGGGACGGGGGGGAAAGTGACAGGGAGGAAAGGTGGGTGAAAATGTAAAACTGGGGTCCCAGGTGCAAGGGGACTGGGGGAAATGTGACTGGGTGGGGGCCCGGGTTGAGTTGAAATTTTGGGGAGGGAGGCAGGTGAAAATGAACGGGGGGAAATGTGACTGGGGGAGGGGGGGGGGGTGCAATTTTAGGGGGAGGCAGGTGCAATGTATTTGGGGGAAATGTGACTGGGGAGGCAGGTGGGTTCAAATTACTGGGGGGGCAGGTGGGTTCAATGTGCCCGGGGGAGGCAGGGGGTTCAATGTGACGGGGAGGCGGGTGGGTCAATGTAACGGGGGGGAAAATGTAACGGGCTTTGGGGGGCAGGGAAATGTGATTGGGCATTTTGAAGCGGGGGAAACGTAAACTGGGCAGGGGAGGCAGGGGAAACTAAAGTGGGGAGGTATTAAAAATGGTGGGAGGATGGGGGAAAGGGCGGGGGAACATGTATGGGAAACCAACTAATGGAGCTGTTTTAAACAAAGGGTATCAGACTAAAAGGGAGCTGCCAAAAAAAAAAAAAATCAAATAATGGGAGGTATCAGACTATATGGAGCTGCCTTTCATATAATGGGGGAAAACCCGACATATGGATTTTTTCCCCTTATCATATAATGGGGTTTAAATCAGACAAATGGACTGTCAAACATAAAATGGGAGGTATCAAATATAGGGGAACTGTTATCATATAATGGGGAAATCAGACAAAAGGAGCCCTATCAAATGGGGGGTTTAATCAGCTGAAATGGAGCTTCAAACAAATGGGAGGTACAGACAAATAGCTGTCAAATCATAAAATGGGAGGTATCAGACAAAAATGGACCCTTTTCTAGCATAAAAATTAGGTTAAACAACCAAAGGAGCTTTTAACTTTGGGAGGAACAACAGAAGGAGCGTCCTTTTATTTTAAGGGAAGGGTATCAGACTGTTTTTAGCTTTTTTTATCAATAATGGGGGGTTATGAGACAAAATTTTGGAGTTTTCCCGCCCAAATAATGGGAGGAACAACTAAATGGAGCTGTCTATCAAATATGGGAGGTATCAAAAATATATGGAACTTTTTTACCCATATAATGGGGGGTATCAGACAAAATTTTTAGCTGCCAAACAAAAGGGGAGGTATCGACAAATATGGAGCGTCAAACATATAATAGGAGGTATAGACAATATGGAGCTTTCTAAATATAAAAGGAGGAAATCGACCAAAAGGAGCGTTACCCCATTGGGGGTATCAAACTGTAGGGGCTTTTCAAATTATAAAAAAAAAGGTATCAGACGGGTATGGAGCTTTTTTGTCATAAAAATGGGTTTTTAAAAACTAAAGGACTGTCTGACTTTTAAAAAAGGAGGTAAAAACTAAAAGGGGAAAGCGTCTTTTTAAAAATTGGAAGGTATCAACTGAAATGGGGGGCTGTGTACATTGGAGGTATCAACTTTTGGAGCTTCAAATTATATAATGAAGGTAAAAAGACGTATGGACTGTGAAACATTGGAGGAATCAGACTTAGGGGAGCTGGTATTAATAAGGGAAGGGTATCAAAACTGTATGGACGTCTATTATATAAGGGAAGGAAACAGACTGTATGGGCTTTTTATCTAAAAAAGGGGAAAAGGTATCAGACTATATGGGAGCTGTCTATCAATAAAAGGGAGGAAATCAGAAAAATAGGGAACTGCTATCAAAAAATTTGGGTTTTTCAACCAATGGACTGGGGTATCATTGGGGGAAATCAGACAAAAAGGGAGCGTCTATCATATAGGGGAGGAAATCAGAATATTTTGGAACTGCCCTATCATAAAATTGGAGGTATCGAAAAATATGGAACTGCAATCAATAATAGGGGAAAACAAACTAAAATGGGCTTTCTATCGCAAAATTTGGGGTATCAGACTAAAAGGGACGGTCTATCATATAAAAGGAGGTATAAAGACTATAGGGAGTTTGGGGTGCCCTGTGAGGGGTTTGAAATGGGGCCCAGAAATCATATAGGGCTCCCCCAGGGATTTTATTTTAAGGTATCAAAAGGGGCGGGTTCAAAGGGGGGGAAACCTCTTGGGGCCCAGGGGGCCCAAGTAGCATAACAGCCAAAGGGGTTTCTCACACACAGTCCCGTTTTTGATGCTTTTTTTAAATGTGTTTTTTTTTTTGTGCGGGGTCGCAAAACCCAATTGATGCGTACATTCGCCAAAAATTGCTTTAAAATAAAGGATTTTTGCAAAACAGCAAATTTACAGTTTTAAAAACCCCCGCCCCTTTTCTAAAAACAAAAACACACATTAACAAACAAAACCCAAAAAGGCAGCTGGGGGAGAGCCCCTTGGCTTTTTTCCCCCCGGCCATCCCCCCTAAATAATCTTTTTAAAACCTTCCATCAAAACAATGAGACCCGTCCATTGGAAGGCGGGGGCCCAGTTCCTTCCCTCCCCCCCCCCCCTCCCCCCCCCAAACCCCCAAAAACCGCCCCCCCTTTAAATTTTTAGAAAAACTGGGAAAAAAAGTCTGATTTGTTGCTATGGTTGAAAAGGGTCGTAATTTTTAAATTATTATTATCATTTATTTTGGGGGCCCCTTGATTCCAGGCGCAAAAACATTTCAGTGGTACATAAATAACATTGGTCAAACAATTACAAATTACAATAAGGACTAAAAACTTTTACAGGGGGAGAGAGGTCCCTGCCCGCGAGGGCTTACAATAAAAACAAAAACCCAAAAAAGGGGCCAAACCAAAAACAAAAACTACAATCCAAAAATAAAAGGGAAAAAGAAAAAGGAAAAATTGGAGCAGATTTGGATTTTGATAAATAAAATTTTGGTGCCCATTTTCCCCTTTTAAGGGTTGCAGTGGGGCTTTTTTTGGGTTTGAAGCCCTAAGGGTTTTTAGGGCAGGCACGTGTTTTTTGGAAATCCCCAGTCTACCCCGTATGCTAAAAAAGGTTCCCAAAAAATCTAGGAAAGTTTGGGTGACGGAAAAACCTTTTTCATTTTACTTTTTTCTTGACCGTTACATGGCAAAGTGGGCGGGTTTTGAAAAGGGGGTGTGGCATAATATAAAAGGGGGCGTGGAAATGAAAAATTTAATTTAATAGGGGCGTATTAGGCTATTTCACAAAGGCTTAATTGCGGGACGTAATTTCCCCCGCAATTACGCCGTTTGGGCGGGGGGGGGCGGGAGCGGGGGAGTAAGCTGGGGGCCGGCACTTCGCCGGCCCATTGCCCATCACTGCCCAGCGGCCCCGTAACGCCGTTAGAAAGTGACAGGTGAATTTTCTCCCCCCCGGGGAGAGGGGAACCCTAATCCATAGTTCTCTATGAGAACTGTGGAAAATTTCCAAATGAAAGGGGCCTTTTTTGGCCCGTAATTGGCCCCACTTCGGGGGGGGTATTTACGGACCCCAAAAAATTTTTCGCCCATTTTTTAAACCGTGTTAAAAATTGCCTTAGGGTTTTTGTCCTAGGGCAAGGGACGACCTATAAAAACCGCCCTGCCTATAGGTGTAACTTACATCCAATTTTGGGTTAAAATTTTTGCATACACATATTACCCCACAAAACCCGGAAAACCAAGAATTTCCAAACAAATTTTGTTTGGGTTTCCTACTTTGAAACAATGCTCTAAAAAAAGAAAATTTTAAAATTTTTTTGAACTTTAAAAATAAATACTATCCAAATTGTGGGGGTTCCTATGCTAGGGTTTGGTGAATCCCAGCAAAAAAGTTAAAAAACTGATAAAATTAAATAACATGTCAAAAAACCTGCAATAATTCTGAATACAAGCACCCTGGTTGTCTTGTTGTGGAGCCCTCCATAGGATTTCTAAGTAGTTAAAGGTTATTCCTATCTGAGAGATTTATAGCATATTAACAAGGGGTCCCCAAAACTCCAGTCTTTGCTTGTGCTAGGGTATAAAAATGGAGGGGATTTCATTTCAATTTTTTGGTTTTATTTTAATGGGAGTACACTTTTCACGCTTTTAAATCAAAAAACTCGAATGGGGACAGGCCAAAGGGTGGGGGAAAGACGGAGCCATACAAACAATTTTTGACATTTTCAGTTGATAAGTTATAAATGTCTTAGATGGGAATAACTCTTTTTTCCCTTTAATGACCGCCCGGCGGGTTTTTTGTTGCCATAGGATTGTAATGATGAAAAAAGCTTTCCGTCACTGCATGGTTAAAGAATCATACAAAAAGGTAATATCTCATATTTTTCTTTGAACTGAACTATTTAAGAATATTCCAGTTTGAAAGAAAATACATACATCCCCTTTAAAAGGGAAATTTTCCCCCCCACGGGCAAATAAGCTTTTTAAAGAAACCCCCTGGCAATTTTAAATACAATTTTAGTTTTCTCCCTCTTCCCTTTTTTTCTAGTGTTGGATTTAATTCGTTTTTGTTGGATTTAAAATACAAGGGAAGTACGGGAAAAACGAAAGAGGCTAAAACATATGCCCCAAAAATGGTTTCGGGGAACTAACCCAAAATTTGGGGGAGAAGAAAGGCTAAACAGGGCATTAAGGGTTTTTTGTTGGGGTTAAACCAAAAAAAAAAAATCCTTGGGGGTGCCTGACTTGTTTTTTAGGTTTTCCCGAAAATTAAGTTTAAAAAACTACCCCTTTAGAGAATTCCCGGGGGCTTTTGCATCTAGCCCGATGTCTTTAACTGTATACCATGTAGCGTTCCTCAAATCTCATCCAACTCACTAAACCTTTTTATTTTGTGATTTTAATGGATGTTTTTTTGCCTGAATCTGGGGATGGGTTTTGGATGGCCCCGGATGGTTTTTGGGGGTAAAATTTTAAATTTGGTCTTACAATGACATATATGAAATTTGGGTTGTAATACATTATATCTGACCCAAAAAAAATTTTTTTGGTCAAAAAAAAACCTTGTAGTTAAAAGGGATTACTCTAAAACCCGTTTTAAATCATCTGTAGAGAGCTGTTTTAGGATGTTTGCCCCTCTTGAGTGCAGAGTAAAATACGGGCCGGCTGGGGAAGTCATTAGATGTACTCAAAAGGGGGCAAGTTTAGGGGGGAAAGGGACTTCAAATGATTAACCTGCATGGCATTAATGCTTTTTACATTACAAGGCCAAGGGGTCAGATATGGGAATTTAAGTTTTTATGAGCCTTTTTTGGGAAACAAATTAAAAACCCGGGTGTGGTCAAGGGATATAGCTCCTCCCACCCACCTACATGAACCCCTCCCTAATAAGGGAAAAATTATTTCCCCCTCAGCTCCCGAGGGTGAAAAAAACCCCCATCCCATTCTGGTACATGAAATGTACGAGAGGTTTTTTGGGTTAAAATTTCAAGGGTTTGGCCTGAAATGTAAAACCCCAAAAGGGCTATTTTTCCCCTGAACCAGGCTTGGACTGGCCCACAGCACAACAGGGGAATCCTCCAGTGGTCCCCTGGGTATGGTGGGATCCTTGGATGGCAGGCCTGGGGTTGCTTTTCAGGGATTAAGAAAGAGAAATAGAGGCAGAGTGCAAGATTAAGGTACAATCTTATAAAGAAGCTGGAGGGTGGGCCCTAAAAAAAAGACTTTAAATTGAGCCCCCAAGGGAAACTCCCCTTCACGGAAAAAATTAAGAATCAACTCCACTGGTGGGTCCCAAGAATGAACTCCACTTTGGGAAGGGGGTTCCAAATCAACCCCCCTAAATGGGGCCCCCCCAAAAACAACCCACTGGTTTTGGGAACCCCAAGAAAACAACTCCCTGGGGGGGCCCTCCGGGAAACTACTTCACTGGGGGGCCCCCAAAAAACAAACTCCCCCTGATGGCCCTCCAAAAACAACTCCTCTGGTCGCCTAAAAAAAAAAAATTGTCTAATTTGGAAAACCCAAAAAAAACTTTTACTGGTGGGTCTCCCCAAAATTAAACTCCACTGAGGCCCCCCAATAAACACTTCACTGGTGGGCCCCAAGAATCATCTCCACTATTGGACCCCAAGAATCAACACCACTGGTGGGCCGCAAGAATCAACTCCACTGGTGGGCCCCAAGAATCAGCTACACTGGTGAGCCCCAAGAATCAACTCCACTGATGGACCCCAAGAATCAGCTACCCTGGTGGGCCAAAAAATCAACTTCACTGGTGGACCTCAAGAATCAACTACACTGGTGGCCCCAAGAATAAACTTCACTGGTGGGCCCCAGGCGCCTTAGTCCAACACTGCCCTGAACAATGGGTAAAACCAAAGAAAGAAATGCCTCGTATCCAGATTCCCTAGAATCAGGATCTCCTTGGCTGCTCTTTAACCCACTGTTAAAATAAATCACTGTTTTTAAACTCCACTTAATGAATTGGCTTCAGTTCCCTGTAAATCAAAGTGTAGCATGCAGACTCCTTACCCCTTGCAGGTCCCTTCACATATAAACATGAAGGCAGTTCTTTGATGTTGTGAAAAATCTACGATTTGTTTGGATTCCTACATAAAGAGCTCTTGTGGTGGCCTAATGTTATGTTCCCGACCACTTCACGGCCACAAACATCACCGGGTGATGCAAAAATACACCTTGTTTATTCTAGTTATAGAACTGACCAAGACTATTATGGATCAGTATTTAGCAGAGAACACATTGGCTATTAACTTTCTTTCCATCAAAGCTTCTTTCATCTAGATCAGCTTCTCCATACAAACCCGCATCTATGTGTGAAATTCTGTATGGCAATGCTGTATCTATCCAAAATATTCTCAGTGAATGATTACAGCAATGATGTTAAAGCATACACCCCCAACCCAATCTTACTAGAATCCCACCCTATTACTGGTATTATCGACGGCCTATTATTTGGGAAACGTGCCGACAGAAAGTCACTAATGATAGAGAGGTGTAAATACTTTTTCTATGGCCGGCAACATGGAAACCAAGACGGCCGGACCCACCTACGTGTGGATTCACCTATGACCGTAGGTGGCCTTTTCCAAGAATTCAAGCCTGTCTCTGAATCAGCACTTACATGAGGATTTAACGTGCAGGAAGGGTGGAGTAATGATCTAGATTTCTGAAAACAGAGGCAGAGAATGGCAGAAAACAGGACCTACAGAATAACCTGCAACAACAAAGTTATTCCTCTATAGTAAAAGGTTGCTTCATTTTCAATATACTTTCTGAATGAATTTGTCACGATTTCAAGATCCCGGCTTGGTGTCATTCAATAGGACAGTCACTGAAGAAATCCTAAACAAATCCAAACTCTAAAATATAACTTTTAATATATACCCATAAAAATACGATTACGTATCTCAAGTCTATCTCAATCAATATATTTTATATATACATATACACTTTGTCCCTATCTATTTTCCCTACACTTATCCTCCATTAGACCAAGGATCGTCCCGATAAGGACGGCCTAGTCTTTGTAGGCTCACCCTATTAAATCACTGTGTGTCCCTATCAACCACCAGAAACATTAACATATATATATCTCTGTGCAGTGTTTAAAGATATATCAACTCAAAATCCAAACACAATTATCGTTATTCCTGTAGAGTCCCAAATAAAGTACTCAAAGGCTCACAGTCCACTGATATGAACACTGCAATTTTTTCTCTTTCAATTATAGGGTAAATGTCTATATATATCGTCCGTGTAGGGAACATAGATACATTTATCCAACATCATCTCAAGATACATCAAACCTTATCCTTGACGCGTTTCCACCCTCCATATTATGGGGTTCATCAGGAGGATCTCCTAGGGGACGTCACACTGACTCAAGATAGTAGTCTCCTCGATATGCTGTTGTTCCAAATCCATATAGATACTATTTGATTCTGAGGAATTTTTTTCTGTGAGTCATTCAATAGGAGCAATTATTTTATACTTTTAGGGAACAGAACTCTATTCTCTGGATCATGTGATAGACACGCAAAGAACAAGTAGCTCCAAATGTCGCAGACACCTTCTGTTAACGAGACCAGATGACCCAATTTTGACGGGACAGCCCTGCCTTTGACCGTGTGTCATACTTCCCGCCCAATGTCCTGGCGGCCGCTCAATGTCTAGCTTTCAACTTTGGTTACGTCCTGCCTGAGTCAAAGAGCGGACGCAGCAGAGCACGTCTAAGCCTAGCTATAATGGTGGCTCCTTCCTTCCTTAGTGGAGCTCCTCCGGAAGTCAGCCATGTCTCTACCCTCGCCCTTATTCCCTGAGGTGATAATGAAGGCAGAAGAAGTGCTCGGACGCCATGTTGGTGATTTAGAGCCATTGGAAAAAAAATTTTTGCCTCTTGAAATTTATTAAGAGTTCTTTTCTATTTTACGTTTCTGTGCAAAATAGTGCCGAAAAAGGCTGAACCCCGGGGATTTGAGGCGGTTCCTTTTACAGCCCTGAGTGTTTAGAAACTCCCACAAAAACCCATTGCTGCTCTGTGATCTGAAATCCAATGTTTCCCCCCTTTCTTATACTTACCTCTTTTAAAAATTGTACCTTTCTTCTCCAATCATCTGATTTCCTCAGGGTGTTATATTTTGTGTCCTTTAATCGGGGTTATGTTTTTGCGCGGGTGTTTTTTATGGGGGTTAAAAGGGTTTTTTTTGGGGTGCCTATATCAGGGTGTTATGTTTATGGGGTGCCCTATAATCAGGGTGTTATGTTTATGGGGTGCCCTATAATCAGGGTGTTATGTTTATGGGGTGCCCTTTTCGGGGTTTTTTGTTTTTTCTTACCCCCCAAACGGGGTGTCCATAATTTGGGGTGTTTTAAATTTATATGTAAAAAAAAAAGGTTTCCCGGCACTCGTTGTTTTCCCAATTGAGTTCAGTGAAAAAAACGCCCCTTTTTGGGCAAAGTTAAAATCCACTAAAAAATGCATTATGAGTTTACACGTTTCAACCGTATATGGATTAATATAACTGTTATTTTATGGGGTTTTCTTAATCTGGTGTTATATTTGTGGGTTTCCCTTTAAAACATGGTGTTATATCTATGGGGTGTCCTCTCCTCGGAGTGTTATATTCATGGAGTGTCCTCTCTTTGGGGTGTTATATTTATGGGGGTCCCCCCCCCCCGGGTTTCTATTTTTATGTTGTCTCCTCCTCAGGTTGTTTTTTAGGGGGTGTCTATAACAAAATGAGTCGGGGCAGGTTGGGTTTGCCCCAAAAAAAATAGGGTTACGGGCATTCTTTAAATGGGGCAAAATTTGCTTTCAAAAAAGGGAAGGAAACTTGGAAAAATTCTTTGAATCCCGGGGAAATTACTGCCATGTTTTCGCATCTTTTTTGGGGGACAGATCCTTGGAACTAAGTATTCCAAAACATTTAAAAGAATCCCTTCTTTCAAGTCCTTAAAAAAGAAAAAAAAAACTTATGTAAAATTTCATTTAAAAAATCCCTTAAAAAAACAACCCTTTTCACACTTTTTTTTTTTAAATGTCTCATCATAAAAGTATTCTTATCTGGTGCTACTTAAAGGGTGTTTCCACCAGGGCTGTAGTAAGCCAAAGCTCCAACTCCTCAATTTCCCTGGCTCGGACTCCTGACTCCCTCATACATGGCGCATGTTTAAGTGATAACTTTTCTGTAGTAAAATGGTAACATCAGGCTGTTTATCACCTTATGATACAATAATCAAGCTATTTAGGTAGAACAGACACTGAAAAGCAAAATGGTAACAATGTTTTGCACTTTTTACTCTCAGGCTCCATATCTCACCATCCACTACAGCTTTGAACATGAGACTCCCATCATTTTATAGACAATCATCTTACCTATCTTATACATAAATGCATATTCTTGTCATGTAACTGCATTGTTACTGTCTTGCTCCTAAAAATCAAAATGTTAATTTTTATTATTTTGTTAGTATTTGTGAAATTCGCCTTTGGCTTTCAGCTCTTCCTGAATCCTTCTGGGCTCTGGATCAGATTCAAGCATGTCTTGACCAAATACTGATCCCCAGTTTCTTCTCCACGTTCCCAACGTTGGTGCAGACTGGACTTGGGTCGAATCCCCGGGGCCGTTTGGGGCTAAAAAATTGACGGGGGGTTTGAAAAATTTTAGCCCCCTACCGTAAAATGCCCCGGGCACAACCCCCAAAACCAAAACCTTAAAAAAAAAAACCCCTTTCCCAAAAAGGGCCTTAAAACCCCCAAAAAAGTAATCTTCCCCAAAAAAACCTTTAACTTTTAAAACCCAAAATTCCCCCAAAAAAGGGAACCCCTACCATGGCCCCCTTTCCAAATGCCAAAATTACCAAACCCCCTTAAACAAAAATCCTTTTTAGAAAACCCTTTTTAAACCAAAAAACCCTTTTGGGGATCCAGCGTAAAAGGCCCAGCATAATTAAAATTAAGAAAAGAACCCCGGGCATTAGGGGGCCCCCCTAAGGGCTCCCTTTTTTCCATTGCCCAGAGCCATAAAATCCCCTATCTTAATGTTTTTACAAAAAACTTAGCCCTTTTTAAAAGCGTAAGCCCCCTGTACCAGTAATGCCCCCTGAGCCAGTAGATGCCCCCAAAAGCCGGGGGCCCCCCATACCCAGTAATGCCCCCCCTTAATGCCCCTGTACCCATGATCCCCCTTCCCAGAAATCCCCCCTTTAGCCAGTAATCCCCTTACCTTAGATCCCCCTATAGCCAGTTTTCCCCTTTCCCTAGAGCCCTTTACCATTTGATGCCCCCTTTTTGCAGTAAACCCCCTTTGCCAGTAAATGCCCCCTGTACCAGTAGTTTCCCCCCTGTCCCCAGAAATCCCTTTAGCCAGAAATCCCCCTTTTAGCCAGTGGGCCCCCTTTTTAGCCAGTAGATGCCCCTCTTTAAAAAACCCCCCTGCTAGCCTGTAGTGCCCCTGAAAACCAGGGGCCCCCCTTTTTTCCCCCTGTACCCAGTCACCCCCCTGTAGCCATATACCCCTTCCAGAAACCCCCCTTAGCCAAATCCCCCTTTAACCTAATCCCCCCCGTTTTGTCCCCCCCCTTTCGTTTATCCCCCTTTCCATAGGATCCCCCCTGTACCCAGTAGATGCCCCCCTGTACCCAGTAGATGCCCCCCTTGGGGGCCCCCCTATCCCGAGAGCCCCCCTGTAGCCGAAAATCCCCCTTTTGTAGCCTTTCCCCCCCTTTTAGCCAGTAATGCCCCCCCAAACCCTTGCCCCCTAAAGGAAACCCCCCCTTTAGCCAGAAAATCCCCCCTTTTCCATTAAAATTTGGGTTTGGCCCCCCTTTAGAAGTGAAAAGGCCCCCTTTTACCAGTAATCCCCCCTTTGACCTGTGCCCCTTACCCAGTAATCCCCCCCCTGTACCATACATCCCCCTTTAGCCATTAATCCCCCTGTAGCCGTAATCCCCCCCTTTGCCAGTAGCCCCCTTTTCAGAGATCCCCCTTTTCCAGAGAGCCCCCTTTCCAGAATCCCCTTTTAGAAGGGGCCCCCTTAGCCAGATCCCCTTCCAGTAGATCCCAAAGCCAGTGGGCCCCCATACCAGTAGACCCCCCTTTGCCTGACCCCCCCTGTGGCCAGTAACCCCCCCCTTGTGGCCAACCCTGCCCCTTTAACCCCGAAAGATGCCCCTTACCCGTATGGCCCCTGGAGCCAGTAGAGCCCCCTTGCCATAGTGCCCCCTTTTCCGGGTGATCCCCCGTACCCGGGTATTCCCCTGTAGCCGTAATCCCCCTTTGTAGCCGTAGTTTCCCCCCCCCGGCCCCGGGAAACAGGGGGGGCCCCCCCCCCCCCCCCCCCCCCTTTTAAAAAAAAGAAAAAAAAAAAATCCCCCCTTCCCAGTAATGCCCCCGTCCCAGTAGAGCCCCTTGCCGTAGGGGGCCCCGCCCCCTGAGCCAGTAGACCCCCTGTCCAGTAGTCCCCTTACCCAAAACCCCCCCTTCCCCCCCAAAAACCCCCCTGTGGGAGAAAATCCCCCCCCACCCGTATCCCCCCTGTGCCAGTATCCCCCTTTAAAATGCCCCTTAGCCGTAGATGCCCCTTTAGCCAAGTCCCCCCCCCTTGCCCATGGTCCCCCTGTAGAAACCCCCTGTTGGTGGGCCCCTTTTTTAAAACCCCCTTTGGCCCAGTGGGCCCCCCTTTGGGGTTCCCCCAGCCAGTGTGCCCCCCCCAGGGGGCCCCCTTAAGGAAAGACCTTAGCAGTAGATGCCCCCTTGTGGGGAAATCCCCCTTTTCCAGAAAATCCCTTAAAAGGGTGGGGGTTTTTGGGTAGGTGGGGGTTTGGGGGTTGGGTGGGGGGGGGGGGGGGGTTTGGGGGGGGGGGGGGGGGGGTTGGGGGGGTGGGGGGGGGGGGGGGGGGGGGGGGGGTGGGGGTGGGGAGGGGGGGGTGTGGGGCCGGGGGGGGGGTGGGGGGGGGGTAGGGGGGGGGGGGGGGGTGGGGGAGGGGGGGGGGGGGGGGTGGGGGGGGGGGGGGGGGGGGGGGGGGGGGGGGGGGGGGGTCGGGGGGGGGGGGGGGGGGGGGGGGGGGGGGGGGGGGGGGGGGGGGGGGGGGGGGGGGGGGGGGGGGGGGGGGGGGGCGGGGGGGGGGCCGGGGGGGGTGGGGGGGCGGGGTGGGGCGGCGGGGGGGGGGGGGGGGGGGGGGGGGGGGGGGGGGGGGGGGGGGGGGGGGGGGGCGGGGCGGGGGGGGGGGGGGGGGGGGGGGGGGGGGGGGGGGGGGGGGGGGGGGGGGGGGGGGGGGGGGGGGGGGGGGGGGGCGGGGGGGGGGGGCGGGGGGGGGGCGCCCCTTTTGTATCCAGGATGCCCCCCTTGTAGTTTTCCCCCCCCTTGAAGTAGATGCCCCCCTGTACCCAGAAATGCCCCTTTACCAAAAACCCCCTTGTCCAGTAATCCCACTAACCCCGGGAAACCCCTTGCCCCCAGTAGTGCCCCCTTTAGCCATTTTGTTCCCCCCCCTTTAGCCGGGTGAGCCCCCCTTTGTAGCCAGTGATGCCCCCCCTTGTAGCCTAGAGCCCCTTGCTTTTAAAATTAAAAAAAAATTACTCCCCTCGTCCGCCCGTCCCGGAGCGCGAGCAGTAAAAAGCGGCGTAAAGTATCATCCCGTTCGTGTCCGGCCCCGGGGCCCCCGGCCCGGGCCCGGAGGGGGAACCAGGTCGCGGGGCGTTTTTAAAAAGTTTGGGGCCCCTCCTCAACGCTGATAATACAGGGGGAAGGCAGGACGGAAAAAGTACTCCCGCCCCTCCCTGTACCAGCAGCTTCACAGCGAGGGGGTGCAGCTCCCGAGTGACTCTCCGGTGGTTTTAAAATGGCCCGCAGAGTCAAGGGCTATTCTCCGGGCGAAGAGGGCCCGGGCCGGCACCCCCTCGGGTGAGTGGACCTCGGGGCCCCTGACGATCGCCCGCCCCTGCGTCCCCAGGAATGGGGGCCCCCGCGAAATACAATTTTCTTCAGTTACCACAAAGGTTTAATTTTGATGAGGGTTCTGGGGCTGTAGAGGCCAAACCAGAAACTCTACTTATTGTCATTTTAACCCTTTGTTTGCCAATCTTGATGTCTGCTTGGTCGTTGTCCTGTGGACACTATGTCGTTTTTCTCCCCATGTAACCCCAGTGTATTAAGTAATTTTTTGTAGGCCTACTAAGCTCAGCATTGGGTCACCATCGATCCTGGTCGTACCAAATTTTGGCTGTGACCCATCCCCCATAATAGGTTTCCCCCAAACCCGAAGTTTCTTAAATTTCTCGATCGTTAGCCCCCTTTACCCTTATTCTTCCAAAAACCCCTTTGTTAACAGAGCCCCCGGGCTATAGATTTCATTCTTCACTCCAAAACCCGTTTCCAATCTTTCCCCCGTTTCATACTTTTTGAAAAATCTTTTCCGAAGTTCTTATGAAGGTTGAAGTTGAGGCTTCTTTACCTTTTTTCGGCCATCATTCCGACAGGGCGTCCCTAGGCAGTTTTTTTGGGGCACGGCCGGGGTAAAACTACCCGTGCCGGGGTTTTGGGGCTCCAGGCCGTGGTGGGCCTGGGGTTCTTCGGTGCGCTCGTTCCCCTCCCGCTTTTCCCCTTACGCGCCGGAGCACTGTTTCATACAAACAGGCGCAGGGGCGTACGATCGCTTTTCTCACCCCCCCTGCGACCTGGGATCTGCTAAGTCACAGCTCCTGCCCGTTGGGAATTTCCGGGCCCGCGTGCGGCTTTCACCGTTTCAAGCTCCAGGACGCCCGGGCCGGCTGAGGTGAGTGGTTTTTTTTTTTTTTTTTTTTTATTAGGTAAGGGGGGCTTTTTATGGTATGGGGGCAATACCCGGTTGGGGGAAAATACTGGGTGGGGCATATTTTTGGTATGGGGGGTATTATTGGCTAAGGGGGGCATTTTATGGCTATGGGGGCATTTTACGGCTTTTGGGGGGATTTTTGGGTTTTTGGGGGCTATTCTGGCTATGGGGGGGATATTATTTCAAAGGGGGCATATTAAAAGGGGTATTTTTTGGGGGGGATATTACTGCTATGGGATATTACCAGGGGCTTTTTGGTTTTGGGGGAACCAAAAATTTGGCTAAAAGGGGGATTTCTGGGGTTGGGGGGTTTTTATTGGGAACTGCTGTGGGGGGATATTACTGGTATGGGGGATTTTACTGGCTAAGGGGGGCATTTTAACTGGCTTGGGGGAATATTACTGGGAGGGGGGATATTTTGGCGTTGGGAATATTATGGCTATGGGGGGCATTATTATGGGGGGCCCCTTTTGGGGGTTTTTACTGGCTTGGGGGGTATTACTGGCTTTTTGGGGGTTTTTACTGGCTTGGGGGGTTTTATGGCTGTGGGGGCATATATGGCTGTGGGGGAAAAATTTGGCTGTGGGGCTATTCCCGGCTATGGGGGCAAATTTTCGGCTAAAGGGGCATATTATGGAAAAGGGGGGGGGGCCCCCTTTTTACTGGCTAGGGGGAAAAATTTAAAAAGGGGGAAAAAACGGGGGATATTATGGCCATGGGGGTATTACTGGTATGGGGGGCAATTACTGACATGGGGGCATTTATGGCTATGGGGGGGTTTTTTGTTGTGGGGGCATTTACGGGATGGGGCATTATACTGGCTTGGGGATATTACCTTGGGTTTTGCTAAGGTGGGCAATTATGGTTAGGGGGGGATATTACTGGCTTGGCAAACAAATTTCTTTTGTGGGGGGGCATATTACGGCTATGGGGGGCATTTCTGGCTTGGGGGATATTTTCTTTGGGGGGTATTTTGGTGATATATTTTTCTTGGGGGATATTCTGGCTTTGGGGGGATATTTTGGTGTGGGGGGATATAATGGCGTGGGGGATTTATGGCTATGGGGTAATATTATGGCTGTGGGGGGCAAATTCTGGCTGTGGGGGCATATTACCTGGGTAAGGGGGGCTATTAGGCTAGGGGGGGTTCACTGGCTTTTGGGGGGGATATCATGGCTAAAGGGGGATATCAATGGCTACGGGGGCTAGTCCCGGCTTTTTGGGAAGGGGGCTAATAACTTGGCTACAGGGGGTAAAATTTTTAACCTGGTTTTACAAAAGGGGGAAGCAAAACCCGGTAGGGGGGCCCAACCCCAGGGGGAAAACCTTGGCTTCGGGGGTACAACCCGATACAGTGGGCTACCCCTGGTTACAGGGGGCAAATTTTTTAACCCACAGGGGGTATATAAGCATAATGAGATCATATTTCAAATTATATTTTAAATTTGGGCCTACATAAATACTTTCTACTTTTTAGGGGACCGAGTCCTACCTATTGGGGGGACCTTAACTTTACCTACCAATTGGGGTTGTACCCCATTTGGGGGGGTACCTAATACTGGTTCCCGGGAATTTTACTATTCCTTTTTTGGTTTACAAAAACCCCGACTAAAAATTGGGGCACAAATGGGAGCCCCATAGCCGTTTGGGACCCAAGGGGGGTAATTATTACTTTTTGGGGGGCTGTAGATGGGGTTTGTATAGAGAGAGGAATTGGGGAGAATGCTGTAAAAATGGAAAATTAAAATGTTTTTTTTGTGAATTTTCATGAAGGTCGGGCCGGGGGGGAAACGCTGACGGGCTGGGACAGATGGAAAGAAGTTTGCAACTTTTTTGGCCGGAGGCCCCTAACAATGAGCTGGTGATGAGTTTTCTTTTCTTGGGGAAAACTTCTTCATGGCGTGAACCAGTGACTTTGTTGGGAATCGCTAAAAGCACCTGAGATTATGAAGTGAATAGGTTGTAATTTGTAGTATAGAAGAAGAAAGATTGTCCCACCACCATGAGCAAAACAGTAACAATGCAGTTACATGACAAGAATCTGCAGAACTAAGCAGATGCTAAATAGTTGTAGGTCAAAGTTATGTATGAGATTGCCAAGATGATTGTCTATAAAATGATGGGAGTCTCACATGGAAAGCTGTAGTGGATGTTGAGATATGGAGCATGAAAGTCACATGTTCAAAACATTGTTACCCTTTTGCTTGTCAGTGTAAAATATATTTATTGCACATGACTTTAGGACACAAAAATTTGTAAATATGCAAAACACTGCAGGAACATTTGTGGAGTCTCTGAATTTATTCTGAGAAATAGTATTGCCTCCATCAGATCCTGCATACATGACCTCACATCTGATCTCATTATTTCCAGGCTAGAGAACGGCCTCTCTACACTAACTTGGGTTGGTGGCAAAGCGGTGACCACATGTGCAACATCTCTAACAATCTCAGGGTGTAAAGGAATTGCCTCAGGCACAGTCAGTTTTGATGAATGGTTAAACTCTTCTACTTCTTTGAAAATAGGTGAAAAATTTTGCTGAAATCTGTTTGCCCTGGGAGCAGAATCTTTTCCCCTGGGGCAGCGCTTTGCCTGCTCCATGTCATCAATTACACTCCTCATGTGATAAGGCTGAAGATATGGGAGCAGTAGCACTGGCCGGACCCAATTCCACTTGCTCTTTGCACTGCATTGAACTAACTGGACCAATTTATTATATATTTTGGGAGTCGGTCCATTTTAAAACCGACTCCGACTCCACAGACCTGGTTCCTACCAAACACACTGATGGCATATTGATAGGATGTCAATCAATGTGTGATAGGTGTGAATCCCACTCTGGCAGCCACACCTTTTAACAGGCTCCTAAGAGTATGTTCACACAGCTGATTAGGATGCTTATTTTTCAGCGCCGAAATCGGCATCAAATACTTGTCTGAAAACCACCTCGTGTTTTTCCGTTTTCACATGAGTTTTTGGCAAGGATTTGATGAGTTTTTTCCGTGCCGTTTTCAACGTGATTTTTTAGCGCTGTTTTCTTTCTGTAACACCCATACAAATCTTTTACCATGGTGTTTTTTTGGCACAGATCCATGTCCAAAACCGCGTCAAAAATGCTCCACATTTTGCGCAAAACATTTTGGATGCTGTTTTGAAGCTCTGCATTGTTCCCTATGGGCATTCAAAAGAATTTAACATTTTAACATAGGAATCAATGGAATTTAATTGGAGGTGCATTATAGTCATTTTTACGCTGTTTTAGGGGCAGAATTCATGCCAAAACCGCCCCGAAAACCGCATCCAAATCAGCCGTGTGAACATACCCTGAAGGTCTCGTTTCAACAGGTGATCAGAACTATCCTGCTCGGCTGTACTTGGAACGCCCATTGAAATAATTTGGACAGTTCAGACCACCTCTCCTTGGAAAACATAGTGGTTACTGGGACCAGGGGTGTAACTAGAGAAGCCTGGGCCCCATAGCAAACTTTTTGACGCAATAGGTGGGGCCCACATAGGTAGGTAAATGGCTATAGTTGAGCCCAAATAGGCAGGCAAGCTATAGGTAGGCTATAGGGGGCCGTATAGCTAGGCAGGATTTAGGTTGGCTATAGAGGGCCCCAAGTAGGTAGGCCGGCTTTAGGTAGGCTATAGGGTCCCCATATAGTTAGGCAGGCAGGATTTATTTAGGCTATAGGGTCCCCATGTAGGTAGGCAGGCAGAGTTTAGGGAGAGTATAGAGGTCCATATAGGTAGGCAGGGTTTAGGTAAGGTATAGGGGCCATATATGTAGGAAGGCAGGGTTGAAGTAGGGTATAGGGGCCATATGGGTAGGTAGGCAGAGTTTTAGGTAGGCTATAGGTGCCATAAAGGTAATCAGACAGGGTTTAGGTAGGGTATAGGGGCCATATAAGTAGGCAGGCAGGGTTTAGGTAGCTATAGGGGTCCCATATAGGTAGGTAGGGTCTGATACCACGGTAGTTACGCCCCTGGCCAGGATGACGGGTATGTTATGGTAGACAATCGCCTGGGGCGCCACTTCTTCCCAGGCAGAAAAGGGGGCACAAGGAGGTATGGAGTGGGCTGAATTTTCCAATCTGGGGGAGCTATATGCCTTATTTGCCTAGAGCACCAGAATACCTTGTCCCAGTCCTGACGGGGCCCATTCTCATGATAGGTGTATGGCTCTGGTAGTGACCTTTTTCTATTCTATTTTAATCCACATGTTTTTATTGTAAATATAGTCAAATGTAAAAAAAAATCTAAACATACTTGTTATCGTCAAATTTATACTCACCTGCAGAGTAAAGATCACATGCTATGTTTGTTGTGTGGTGAACAGTGAAAAAAGAAACACAAAAGGTCAACAGTGAAGTTGCTGGTTTTTGTGCATTCCCCTCCAGAAAAATTAGTAAAACACTGTATTATATTATATGTAAACCGAAACAATGCCATTGAAAAACACAACTTCCTGCAAAAGTCCTCATTCAGCTGTGCCAGGTCTGCATCCTGTTAGTAAGCAATAAACGTTCTTATGGACAGTAAGGACAGCAAACAGACATCTTGAAAGCTGTACAAAACTGATACAATAAGTATATTGACTGCTACTCTGAGTGGTCCCCGGTTATGACTGGTGTACCTCAAGGCTCAGTACTTATAATGATATAGTGGAGGGAATAAATAGCAATGTTTCTATTTTTGCAGATGACACCAAGCTTTTCAGGGTATTGCAGTATATGTAAGATTTTCATAAAGTGCAAGCTGTCCTGATCTCACTTAGTGTTTGGGCATTCACTTGGCAAATGAGGTTCAATGTGGATAAATGTAAACTTCTTCATCTTGGTACAAATAATCTGCAGACATCAATCAGCTGCCTCTAAGGCGAGCAGGATATTGGCGTGTATTAAAAGAGGCATGGACTTGCAGGACAGGGATGTAATATTACTGTATAAAGCATTGGTGTGACCTCACTTGGAATATGCTGTTCAATTCTGGGCTCCAGTTTATAGAAAAGATGTAATGGAGCTAGAGAGAGTGCAAAGACGAGCAACCAAACTTATAAGGGGAATAGAGCATCTTAGTTATGAGGAGAGGTTAGTAGAATTTAACTTATTTAGTCTTGAGAAAGATGCTCCGGGGAGACATAATTAATCTATATAAATATATAAATGGTCCCTACAAAAAGTATGGGGAAAAATTATTTCATGTAAAGCCCCTCAAAAGACAAGGGGACATTCCCTTCGACTAGAGAAAAAAGGATTCAATCTCCAGAGGAGAAAAGCTTTCTTCACTATGAGAAGTATGAATTTGTGGAATAGCCGCATGAGGAGCTGGTCACAGCAGGAACAGGTGAGGATTTCAAGAAAGGCTTGGATAACTACCTGAAACTAAAAAATATTGATACGTATGTAGCTATATTAAATATCTGGATTTAGTCTGATGGCAACTCTGGGATCAGAAATGAAATCTTCCTTAGAGCAGAGTGGTTGTTGCTTCATGGGTTTTAAAGCCTTCATCAGTGGGGAAACCACGCTTAAAAAACTTCTTATCTCCCTCCCTTCATCCATATTTTCCCCACCCTTGGTTGGACTTGATGGTCATGTTTCTTTTTTCAACTGTACTTTGTAACTATTATAAACTTAACATTTAATATAAACCACTTTAAAACCCCAATATCTCATATAAAGTAGGTCATAAACAAAACTCACTTACCCAAACGTTGTCATATAAGGGTAAGCAGGGATCATAAGGCTGAATAATTACAGCATATCTTGGCTCTTTAGTGGTTCAAATGCCATTATATAGAAGGATATACAGCAAAGGAGCAAACCACAATCCTGTAGAGAAAAATAGTTTCTGTCCCTAATAATGCCCTTTACAGTGAACCCGCTCTGAAAAGGACGAACCCACAAGTTAACCCTAGTTCAACCTGCAATCACCTTAAGGCTATGTTCACACAGCGTAATTGCGGGGCGTACAGTACGTCCCGCAATTACGCCGGGTGTTTGGGAGTCACGCTGATCAGCACGTACTCCCGCGACCCAGGGGGAGTGGCAGCCCGCCGGCCCCATAGACTGTCATTACTCGCGGCGTGTATTCGCCGCAAGTTATTAACATGTCATTTATCTCCCCGCGCGTACAATACGATCTTGTTGTACGAGCGGGGAGAGGAGGCGTAATCCATAGTTCTCTATGAGAACTGTGGATTACCGTAATTTCGGCGCGCATCTCGCTCGTATTGAAGCGCAAATACGACGAAAAATGCGCCCGTGTGAACATAGCTTAATACAAATATGATAAGTAATTCAAAAATAAAAATAATTGACAATAGCCCAGACACATTTCCACCGCTTAGTATTTTCAGTGGGCAAATAAAGCAAAACACAACAAAACAAAAAGAAAAGTTTACCAGAAAGTATGACTCCTAGTGAGGATGTGACCTTACCATCTACCCTTACCACTAGATAGACTGGTTTTAAATAGTTAGCCAAACAAAGAGATCTTCCCATTAGCGAGGATCCCAATACCGGAATTTCACAGGGTAAATACCAGAAACTACTGGTATATATATCTAATATCCGTAGTGTAAAGTTATCAAACACTTGCATAGGGAGGACAAATCCCCAGTTTCCCACTCTTCTGGTGCTTTTATAAAGTAAAGCTCTTTAATTACTCTGCCAAGACCTGTAAATGCTGTACTGGAAGCGCATGCGTTGCACAGTGGAAGTGGTTCGTCATCCGGTGAATATCTTCACTGGCCATAAGAATCTTCTCTACCTTCAGACTGTGCAATGGTTAAATCCCAGGAAAGCCAGATGGTCACTTATCTTCTCTCAATTTAATTTTGTTATACCCCTGCAGAGAAGAACGTGACGGCTGATGCTCTCTCCTCTTCCGCATATATCTCTGATCTCGACCCCGCACCTCAGCACATCATTCCCCCAGAAAGCCTGATTACTGCAGCTGCCATCAACCTCCAATGGATTCCTCCGGGAAAACCTTCATATGTCCTGCCTTAAGGAAAAGAATTCTTAGATGGAGTCACTCGTCAAAGCTTGCCGGCCACTCAGGATTTCGAAACTCTTTATTGTTAGGCCACCAATAGTGCAGTGAGACTAATTTTGTTCAAGATGTCAAAGATTTTGTTTTCCCTTGTTCCACTTGTGCCCACAATAAATTATCTTGTCTCAAGCCCTCTGGATCCCTTGCCTGTACATGCAAAATCATGAACTCATTTCGCTATGGACTCTAATCACACTGTTCTTTGGGTGGTCACAGAACGTTTTTATAAGATGTCCCATTGTGTGCCACTTCCAGGTCTCCGTACACCTCCGCAACTCGCCTCCCATTTCTTCCAACAAATATTCCGCATGGACTTCCTACTCATATTGTGTCTAATCGATGGGTTCAATTTGTTTCTAAGTTCTGTGCGCTCCGTTCCCATCCACAAGTCAACCCAATCGACAAGTAGAGAGTGAACCAAGTTTTCAAGAACTATCTCTGCTACTTCGTCTAGTTAGGACAACTGGGCCAACCTTCTTACATGGGCCGAATTCTCGTGAAACAATCTTGATTCCGATTCCATTTTTTGTGGTTTATGGACGACATCCCCGCCCACCTCTCCCCCTGCCTTCCACCTCGAATTGAGACCTCCTCCAGTGTTCCGTCACAGAGATAAGGTGTGGCTGTCTGCAAAATATGTCTGCCTCAAAATTCCCAGCCTGAAGCTGGGCTTCTCACTTCCTAGGCCCTTTTTCAGTTATCAAACGTGTGCATCCAGTCTGCTTCAAACTCTGTTTGCCTACACCCATTCACAACCCAAACTCCTTCCATGTTTCTCTACTCAAGCCCCTTGTCCTCAACCGCTTCTCCCAGGAAAATATATCTCCTCCTCAAGCGGACTCTAATGACATCTATGAGGTC
This sequence comes from Phyllomedusa bahiana, assembly GCA_025379985.1. NCBI lineage: Eukaryota > Metazoa > Chordata > Amphibia > Anura > Hylidae > Phyllomedusa > Phyllomedusa bahiana. Next base: position 152,557 of record JAODAL010000726.1, on the reverse strand, counting down.
CAAGAAATTCTCACAGAGAAGCGTTGCACACTTAAGACCTATTATCTCATGGACTGGACTGGACTGGGGTTCGGACCTGAAGAGAGGTCGTGGGAACCAAAGGAGAACATCAATGCTCCCAAAGTCATCCACAGGTTCCACCTCCAGCAGACCCAGAGGAGGTGTGGGCTTAATGAGAGGGGTGGGGCACTGTCACTGTCCTTGCTCTGGATCGTGGACTCATTCATGTCTCTGTCCTCCGGGCTGGTCGTAACTTATCTCTCTCTGCTCCTGCTCCGATCCCATTCCCTGCTGCGAGGGCGCATGTATGCCAACTCTCAGAAATTTAAAGGGACAGTGCTCCGCTGACCACCCATAACCAGGTGCTGAACCTTTATTAAGGTACTTCCCCCTGCACTTCCTGCCAATGTATTGGTTGGCTTCCATAGTGAATCCCCTAGTTTATGTTTATACTATTTGGATTTTGACCAGTGCACGTGACCTCGACTATTCTCTGCCAATCGTCTGCCCTGACATTACCGCAACCGACCTGACCACATATTGCCTGCCCCCTGCCATGACCTATTGGCCTGTCCACCGACCATGTCTCAGCCAGCTACTCCTGTATCACACTGCTCTTTCGCTGTCACTGCAAGCAGCTTGGGAGTCACCCGCAGAAAAATCCAGCCCACCTTGCGGTGGGCTCTGGTGAATACCAGGGGGCTTCTTAGACTCTGCTCCATGGCGTGGTTCAATAGTCATCTCTCACGGTGACCCAGAGAACCCACTACCATCATCCATAACAATGCCCTTATCTCCTATCACAGTTTTATCGTGATATGGTGCGGATCAGAAAAGAAGTCTATATCTTAAAGATTCCAAACACTATATTGCACATGTACTTAGCCTGGCAATTCACATGGCAATGAAGTTATAAGGGTGACAGAATAAGTTGCAACAAGTTATTTATTATACTCCGCTGTTATATTCCATTGCACTGTACAGAGATTGTCGTTATTCACCCCTTACCGCCGGAGCCAGTTTTGGCCTCTCTGACAGAGTCCCATTTTTTAAATCTGTCATGTGTCACTTTATGTGAGAATAACTTTTTGACACTTTAACCTATCCATGTAATTCAGAGATTGTTTTCTCGTGACACCTTGTGCTTTAAGATAGTAAGAAATTTTATTTGTGAAAAAGTATCGTGAAAAACTAGAATAATTTACCAATTTCAAACTTCAAAAATTTCTGCGTGTAAGACAGATAGTTATTCCAATCAATATAGTTTTTAAATAACATCTACCATATATCTGCTGTAGGTTGGCATCATTTTTAAAAAATGCTTTTTCTTTCACGACATTAGGGGGCTTAGACATTTAGTAGTAATTTCTCAAATTTTCAAGAAAATTTGCAATATATATTTTTTAGGGACCAGTCCAGTTCTAACGTGACTTTGATTGACCTGTATGTTAGATACCCCCATAAATGACCTCATCTAAGAAACTACACCCCTTAAAGTATTAAAAACTGCATTTATGAATTTTATTAAACCATTAGGTGTTTCACAGGAATTAAAGCAAAGTGGAAGTGAAATTTCAAAAATTTCACTTTTTTTTCAGATTTTCATTTTTATACATTATTCACAAGAATACGGTAATGTGATCAGGGAAATACAACTTAATATTGATTCCCAAGATTCTGCCGTTTTCAGAGATTATCCCATATGTGGCCCTAGAGCGCTATTTGGCTAACCACAAGCCCCAGAGTAGGAGGAGACACCTACTTGACTCTGGGGTCTCATTTTCAATATGATTTTATTTAGGCGCCATTTCAGGTTTGCAGACACCCTAAGGTGCTAAAACTTAATAAACACCCCAAAAAAGACCACATATTGTAAAGTACACCCCTTAAGGAATATATCCAGGGGAGTAGTGAGCATATCGACCCCACAGGTGTGTCACAAAATTTTTTTAGCGTTAGGCTTTGAAAATGAAAAAAAAATATTTTTTTCCAATAATCAGAAATTTTAGCTGAAAATTTTTAATTTTTACAAGGCATCCTGGTAAAAAAGCATCCAAAACCTTATTACGCAATTTCTTCCAAGTTCGGCAATACCCTACATGTGGGTGTAAACTGCTGTTTGGGTGCATGGCAGGGGGTATAAGGGAGGGAGTGTTATTTGGCTTTTGGAGCGCAGATTTTGGTGGGGCCATGTCGCATTTGCAAAGCCCCCAAAGTACTAGAACAGGTGAAACCTTCCAGAAGTCAACCCATTTTGGATTCAGCACGCCTCATAGAACTCATCTAGGGGCGTATTGTACATTTTGGGTGCACAGGTGTTCCAAAGTTGTTGTTTTTTTGCATTGGGCTATGAAAATAAGGGGGAAACGCAATTCCGCCATTGTTTTTTTTTTTTTGCTTCAAAATTACAGCGTTCGTCGTGCAGTATAAATTACAGGATATCTTTACAGCAGTCACCGTGCAGTATAACTGACATGCTAGTATTACTCAGCAGGTCGATACGATTACAGCAATACCAATTTGTATATTTTTTCATGTTTTACTGCTTTTACACAATAAAAACTCTTTTATTCAAAAAGGAAACACGTTTTGTCATCACCATAGTCTGAAAGCCATAACTTTTTTATTTTTCTGTGTACGGAGCAGTTTAGGGGCTTGTTTTTTGCGGGATGAGTTGACGTTTTTATTGGTATCATTTTTGGGGGGACAAGACTTTTTTATCAGTTTTAAATCCGTTTTTTGGAAGCCAGGGTGAGGAAAATACTGCAATCCAAGTAGTGTTTTTTATTTTTATTTTTAACAGCGCTCACCGTACAGTATCCATGACCAGTTAGCTTTACTCTCCGGGTCGATACGATCACTGTGATACCCAATTTATATAGTTTTTTAAAAATGTTGAAGCACTTTAAAAAAAAAGTGTTTTAATTGTGTTAAATAATATTTATGCATCGCTGTCTTCTGAGAGCCATAATTTTTTTATTTTTCCATATACAGAGACTTTGTGGGGACTTTTTTTTTGCGGGATGAACTGATGTTTTAATTGGTACAACTTTGGCGTTTATATGAGTTTTCGATCGCTTTTTATTGCATTTTATGTGCTGCAGGATGTACAAAAATCTCAGTTCTGTGACTGTTTTTTGTTTTTGTTTTTACGGCGTTCACCATACGGGTTAATTAACATGACAGATTTATAGGGTGGGTCGTTACACACGCGGCAATACCAAATATGGGTACTTTATTTATTTTTTATCTCTTTTGGGGCGATTGGCATTTGTAAAGGGGAAAAGGGCGGTGTCCGTGTTTTTAATTTTATTTTTGTGTGTTTGTGTTTTACTTTTTTTTTCATTTTACTTTTTTTACATTTCCCCAGTGGGGATTTGTAACAGCAAATCCCCACTGGGGAAAAGCAATCGTTAGATTGCTGTTTGAATAGGAGACCTGTGCACAGCGTTACTGCTGTGCACAGGTCGCCATGGCAACTACTGTCACCATGCACACAATGCATTGTGGGAATGGTGACATCACCAGACTACCCGGATGCTTTCAGAAAGCATCCGGGGAGTCCGGTAGGAGACGGGCGAGCGGCATTTGTGCCGCTTGCCTCGCCGATTGTAGGCAGAGGGAGCTCACTCCTCCTGCCTGCGGCATCATCATTGCGGCCATGACAGGTTGCGGTAATAAAGCGTTAATCACCCGCGGCCGGAGCTCACTCCGGCCGGGGGTGATGGGGCATGAAGCCAGCGGTAATTTACCACTGGTTCCATGTCGCGATCGTGCGCGGCTCGCCCGCAAGCCCGCGCGATCGCCAGGGCGTATGGATACGTCCATTTGCGGGAAGTCACTTCCCGCTAGGGCGTATGCATACGTCCAATGTCGGGAAGGGGCTAAAGGGGTTGTCTCACTACAAGGATTGCTTTTTATGTTAAAGATCTTGCAAAAAACAAGCCACTTTGCAATTTGTGTCCATTAGCAGTGTCCTACCTATTCCTAGATATCCCCTCTTGTATGGGCTGCATCAGCTCCTCAGGTCGCAATAGCTACAGACCTGTTTGATCTCTCCTGATAGGCTGCCAGAACTGGTTGCTATAGCTACGACCTGGATTCTACTGCAGCCTAGTGGAAGCCAGTAAACACCCCCCTGAATTCAAAAAGAAACAAGAAAACAGGGACGAATCAATGTAGTGAGACAACCCCTTTAATTTCCAGATTGTTTGACAGTATGTTTTTTGAAGTGTGGAGGAAACCCATGCAAAACCTACAAACTCCTTACTGATGTTTTTCCTCGGTGGGATTTGAACCTGGAACTCCTATACTGCAAGGCAACAGCCCCAACTACTGAGCCACCGTGCTGCTGTTCATTCTTTTCAAGGTGAAATCTGCTCCAGCTATGAGCTTTTGGAGCAAGGTAACACAGCTCAGTAGCATGCACACCGTTTGGCTGTCTTTGAGGAATTTGACTTTCTTGACGTGCTCTTGTTATGTTTTTGGCCCCATCAGGCTGACAAGGACATGCATATTGTATATCCAAAACAGTGAGTTTTGCCCAAGCGGTGAACAATACAATGTGCTATTATAGCAGAGGCTGGTGAGTGGTGCTTTTATCCAGGTTAATAATACTGCTTTCAGATCTTATACAAAACATATCCTGTTTAGTGTGGAGAACCTTAGGGGAACTGGCAGCCGAAGTCTTCCGCCCTCTATGACAGTAATGCTGACATATAATGATGAATTATGCCACTGTCTCCTCTGGGCTTGGATTCTACCAGGAAATTACATACTTGGATTCTCTACCTGAACATTTGCTGCAGCAGCCATGTGACGGGGTGTTTACTCTGCTCGGTGGGTGGCTATTTACAGACAGAGGAAACTCAATACAGGTGCATTGTCCTATGTTCCTTAAAGCAGAAGCGTGATCAAAAACATAAAGGGGTTGCACAGGATTAGAAAACATGGCTGCTTTCATCCAAAAACTCTATCATACCTGTCCACAGGTTGGGCATAGTGTTGCAGCTCAGCCCCATTCACATCAATGAAGTATATCTGCAATACCAAACACAACCTACGGACAGAACAATGCAATGGTGCTCAAAGCTTGATGCAGATGCACTCACACATGGCTGCAGCCACTTCTCTCTATTCCCTAAGAGCATTTTTGTAACATATGATAAAGGTCGGAAAGAACGAAACATCATAGGTATGGTTAACATATGGGTGTGTCACCATAGTCACTTTCTATTCACTTTGGAGCTGGATCATGTTTTGCCAATGAAAGCTTAATTAATCTACATCAAGCTTTGCGTGCCCTTGCAATTTACTTCGGGTGCTTTCACATGCAGCATTTATTGGTGTGTTTTTTGATGCGTTTTTGGATGTGTACCTTTCTTCACAAAAAATGCATCCATAAAATGCATCAAAACCCATCAAAACTACAGCTGTGTTTTTGGTGCGCTTTGGTGCCTTAGGGTGCTTTCAGACAGAGCATTTTTTGGTGCGGTTTTTGTTCAGAAATGTACAGCATTAAAGAAAAACTGTCACATAGTTTATGCCCCAATGGCTGAGGATAGCACAAGCTAATGTCAGACCTGCTGTTTCCAGCGCTGTGTCCAGATGCTGTTGAGTATTAAATACTCAAAGCTGCAGTGTTCAGCCAGAAAAGAGTCATGAAAATAGTCCGTTTAATTCATGCCCCGCCCACCTCATAACTGATTAACCTATTACTTTGAATAGGTAGAAACATGTGAATAACTGTCAGGTGGGCAGGGCTAGTCTTGGGTGGGCGGGGCTAACACATGCACATGAATAAATGTACTGTTATCCTATATGTATTGTTATTCAGCTGTTTATATTATTGCATTCCTTTCTGCATCCATTCTTTGTTATTTTCCATGTATTGTTGCTGCGCTGCCATCTCCTTGCCAGAATTTACATGTGCTCCCTCTATCTTTGTTCGTAAAGTTTTGTCAAAGTGGGTGTTTTGGGGAGCCCAGTGCTGTGTCACTTCCTGTGCCTTTTTTCATCCTACTGTGACTGGAGCACACATGGTTTGGGCTTGATGGAGCATCAATTTCTGACCAGCAGCAACAGCAGCAAGTGTCAACAAGGTTTCTACGAGGAAAGCAGCAACAGCATAAACAGCTACAGAGATAACCATAGTACTGTATCGGTGATTATAGCTGGGGTGTTGCTTGGGTCCAAATACATCCAGGGCTCAGGCCCTTAAGTTTTTCTCAATTGGGCTGGGTGCACACGCCATTTTTCAAGCCACATTGTGAACTGCGGATGTATTTTTACAGAGAAAAAACTTCTGTTCCTGTTACTAATTTTCTGCACATTCCACATAGATCCTGTCCATGACCTCAGCAGTCACTGCACAATAAATATCAGCCCTGACAAATTTGCTTTTTCAAAACCTCCCACCTCTGTATGACAGTGACAGTTACCAAAAAATACACCTATACATGGAGCAAATACACCAGACAACTCTGTTACTAAAAAAAACATACAAAACCAAGACCCAAAACTATTACTACTTAAGGTTCAAATAATTCTGCCAGACCCTGACCGAATGCGACCCCCACATGTGACATCAGTTGCACATATACCACTGCCATACAGTGACCATATAATGGTAGATACTAGTTGTCTGTAGGCTCAGCAGAAATATAAGTGATTACATTTAGTGACTCACAGGAGACGTCTCTGAAGAGTTGTTCTCTTTCTCTTCTTCTCCATCCGGCCCTGACGTCATGATGATTTCTACCGTCCACAACTCTTCACTGTAGAATATACAAAACAAACATCTTAGACTCCTCATTTTATCAGAAACTTCCCCTGCAAATTCCTATCTCTATACAAACTTCTATAGTGCCCCAATGGTAATAATTACCCATGTAAGTAAATATTTGCCCCTTTTAGCCAGGTAGTAGCCCTCTTTAGCCAAGTCATTTAGCCCTCTAGCTAGGTTACTGCCCTCTTAGCCAGGTTACTCCCCCCCTTTAGGCAGTAATATGCACCCCGTAGCCAGTAATAGCCCTGATTTAGCCAGGTTACTGTCCCCTTAGCCAGGTAATATGTCCCACATAGCCAGGTAATATGCCCCCTTTAGCCAGTAATATGCCCCTTTTAGCCAGTCATATGCTCCCCTTAGCCAATAATATGCCCCCCTTAGCCAGGTTATATGCCCCTTAGCCAGGTAATATGCCCCTTTAGCCAGTAATATGCTCCCCTTAGCCAATAATATGCCCCCTTAGCCAATAATATGCCCCCTTTAGCCAAAAATATGCCCCCATAGCCATTAATATGCCCCCCATAACCATTAATATGCCCCCCATAGCCAATCATATGCCCCCTTAGCCATTAATATGTAGCCAGTGATATCCCCCTTAGCCATTAATATGCCCCCCAGCCAATAATATGCCCCCCATAGCCAGTGATATGCCCTCTCAGCCATTAATATGCCCCCCAGCCAGTAATACCCCCCCCATAGCATTAATTATCCCCCTTTAGCCTTTAATATGCCCCCATAGCCATTAATATGCCCCCACCCATTAATATGCCCCCCAGCCAGTAATATGCCCCCCCAGCCATTAATATGCTCCCCAGCCAGTAATATGCACCCCAGCCAGTATGCCCCCCATAGCCATTAATATGCCCCCCACCGCCATTAATATGCCCCCCAGCCAGTAATATGCCCCCCTGTAGCCAGTAATATGCCCCCCTGTAGCCAGTAATATGCACCCCTGTAGCCAGTAATATGCCCCCCAGCCAGTAATATGCCCCCAGCCATTAATATGCCCCCCAGCCATTAATATGCCCCCCAGCCAGTAATATGCCCCCCAGCCATTAATATGCCCCCAGCCAGTAATATGCCCCCCACCACTTAATATTCCCCCCCCCCCCATTAATATGCCCCTCAGCCAGTAATATGCCACCTAGCCAGTAATATGCCCCCCAGCCATTAATATGCCCTCCACCCAGTAATATGCCCCACAGTCATTAATATGCCCCCCAGCCAGTAATATGCCCCCCAGCCATTAATATGCCCCCAGCCAGTGATATGCCCCCCACCCATTAATATGCCCCCCAGCCATTAATATGCCCCCAGCCAGTAATATGCCCCCCTGTAGCCAGTAATATGCCCCCCAGCCATTAATATGCCCCCCATCCATTAATATGCCCCCCAGCCATTAATATGCCCCCCAGCCAGTAATATGCCCCCCAGCCATTAATATGCCCCCAGCCAGTGATATGCCCCCCACCCATTAATATGCCCCCCAGCCAGTAATATGCCCCCCAGCCAGTAATATGCCCCCCATAGCCAGTAATATGCCCTCTCAGCCATTAATATGCCCCCAGCCAGTGATATGCCCCCCTGTAGCCATTAATATGCCCCCCTGTAGCCATTTATATCCCCCCTGTAGCCATTAATATGCCCCCAGCCATTAATATGCCCCCCCAGCCAGTGATATGCCCCCCACCCATTTATATGCCCCTCAGCCAGTAATATGCCCCCCAGCCAGTTATATGCCCCCCTGTAGCAAGTAATATGCACCCCTGTAGCCAGTAATATGCCCCCCAGCCAGTGATATGCTCCCCTCAGCTACTAAAAATAAAATAAAAAAACCTACTTAACTCAGAACGGTCCGCGCGTTCTGGTCCTGCAGCTTGAGAACGGTGTAAGCAGCGTGAGGTCATCACGCTGCTTACGCCGTCACGCGGGGCCCGGGACCTCCTCGGCCGGCAGAGCTACCGGCTTAGAGGAAATCCCAGCGTCGCAGGTGGTGTTTGAAAGCGATGCGTCACGCCCCCTGCGACGCTTACCAAGCGCCGTACATACAGGGGAGAAGACAGGACTCCTCCCCGACTCTGACTGCGTGGCCGCTGTGAAACGGCCGTGCAGCCAGAGATCGGCGGGCACCGCCTGCACTAAAGAGCGCTCCAGGCCCACGGCAGCGGCCTGGAGCCGCAGACATTCGGGGCACAGGCAGATCCATTCGGGGCTCGTGCCCCGAATGAATCTGCATAGCGACGCCCCTGGATTATATATGTATCCAAGGTGAATAAAACACGTTTTGATTCGCATCACTGTGTTACTACATCTAAATCTACTAAAGCTGAGCTTGCTCTGGTCCTGTCTGCTCCACATTTTAGATACGAAAGTAGGAAAGTCTCTTAGTCACTATCCACCAGCCAGTTACACCTTCATTCACTTCATGTGGGGACAGAACAATAAACTCCACTCCTTTCTGGCTTAAAACTGCAGATTTGAGCATTAGATACTTGAAAACTACAGCATCTTACAGAATAAGGGACACAGCGCTGGAAACAGCAGGTCTGACACTAGTTTGTACTGCCCTCAGCAAGGGGGGCATAATCTATGTGACAGGTTCCCTTTAACTGCTATGCCTTTCTGCACAAAAAACGCAGCCAAAAAAGCGTCAGAAACGCACCAAAAATGCTCCGTGTGAAAGCACCCTTAATCTGTATTGGGCGCCATCCTCTGTCAAAAATTGCCTACAAATCAGAGTGCCTACTGTCTGCATTTCTATTGAATTACAACCTGTGGACAGGTGGGGTGGGGTTTTTGGAAGCAGAAGAAGAAGAAGACAGCTATAAAAGCTATATTTTTTCTTTTAAATTAATCTGTGATAAGAAAACCCACACAAAACAACATAAGTTCCCAATCATCAGGGTGGTGATCAACCAATCTTTATATATACTGTATAGACAACTGAATTTCTGTTGTGTGTTCTTTATGTGCTGCCAAACTGGACTAATCTTCACCAAATTTGGCACATAGGTAAATCAAGTGCTTTAGCTCCCTAAGACCTACTGTTCTCGATATATTTGCAAAGATTGTAACTCGCCATCAATGGACTGTACCTGTACTAAATTTGAGTATTCTCACAATTTAGATGCCTTTCAGAACATTCATAACCCCAAGAAAGAACTTTGCACTTGGACGAAAGATTACTTTGGCAAAGGTGTGGGTGCTCCTTGAGATACTGAAACCTCTTAGCAGACCCAAGTCCATTTCTAGGCTGACCAGGTGCGTCACAGCCAACAGTGAGCTGCTTAAATTCCCCAGCAGACCGAGGCACGACTGGAGTCTCAGTGAGACAGGCAAGCAGCAGGTACTCCCCAGCAGACCAAAACCCATCTTCAGGCCCGAGACCCGTAGTGAAAAGAGTTTTTAACCGCACAAACAATTAACAGACAGCTAAATGAAATAGACCTGTACATAGTCGGGTAATTCTGCTAGTAATATATATTTTATTAAAACGCAAGAGGAGATGTGAAGGCCAGAACTCATCAGATCTGGTCAGGGGTGGACATGGACAAAGAGGACTTCTGTGCAGCTGTTGTGCCTCTTTCTCCCAACATCTTCTCAAATTTAAAATAAATATTAACGGCAGAAGCAAAATGGTAGATTAACAGTTTTCAAGGGTTGAAAGGTAACATAATTTATGGCCTAGAGCGATAAAAGGATTAGTGTTAACATGACTTGTGGACTAATTTGTAATGAATAGTTCAATGAAGACAACACTCCAGAGGGAAATTAATGCTGGTTCAGTGTTACTCTTATAGTTGCACAGTCCACCCATCTTTTACATCACTCATATAATAATCCCCAACATAGTACTGTTATAATAGTCCAAAATATGGCAACATTTCAGGCAATAAATTGTAAAAATCCTATTCCAAGTGAGGAGAACTGGTAGTTAGACCAAAAGGTGAGTAGCAGGTGTTGGTAATTGCACTCTGTAGGTCGGGTGGAAGTGGCGATCGGAAAAATGGCAGAGTGGTGTAAAAGGATAAGGCTAAGTCCACACAACACGTGTCAAAATACGCATGGGACTCTGAATCCTAAAACCACTTTGACAAGGTTTTCAATGTAGAGTTTAGGCAGTATTTTCCCTCTGGATTTACAGTCAGAAAGCGAGTCCTGTTCATCTCTATGGGGTTTTGGATGCGGATCTGGCATAGAAATGTCTGGGATGCGTTTTTTTTACCCAAAATATGGCAGAAGAATCCAACCTCAAGAAAATCCGAGTAGTGTGGATTACAACTCAAATTTTCAAATGAGGTCTATGGGGATGGTTTACAGTCGTTTTTGTAAATCCCCCTAAAAGAACAACTGGAAAGGCATGCCATGTAGATGGACCCTTACTATATGAGTGGTGTAGAAGTTGGGTGGACTACGCAACTATAAGGGTATGTTCACACGGCTTATTTTGGGGTGCATTTCGCCGCGTATTGCGCTTAATATGCGACAAAATGCGCCCCGCAATTACGGTAATCCATAGCTCTCATAGAGAACTAAATATTACGCCTCTTCCCCCCGCGTGTACAATACAATCCTATTATAAGCGACGGCGCAAGCACCGCGAGTAATGCATGTCTATTGGGCCGGCGAGGTGCCGGCCCCCTTGCGCCTCTGGAGTACGGTCTGATGAGCGCAACACACAATGTACGCGCCGCAGTACAGTGTATGAACATACCCTAAGAATAAAACTGATTCTGGAGTGATGTCTAGTTTTCTTTGATGACTGTTGGTCTAGGGCAGTGAACAGAAATAGCTTTGGTAGTCTAGAGAAATGAAGGAGTTATTGATCAAATCCCTGGTGACAAAACAAGTGCAATAGGAGCATAAGGGAAAGATTATTATCCTCATTTTTTATATTTCATTATGAAATGACTGTAAAATTTCCAGGACTGAAAGTCTGATGGGGCCATAATAAGGCTTGATCTACACAACATTGGACAAAAAACTTACTGAAAACCAAATCCTAAAAAAGTTCATAAAACTGAGTTTTTTGTCCACTGCCTGTCAAAAGCAAAACCGAATGTTTTTTGCCGCGTTTTGTGTTTTTTAGCACATTTTTTGCAGAAAAGCACAGCATTAAATTGCTGTGGATTTTTGCAAAAATACGCAACAATAAACGTCTGGCAGTTTACATAGACTCCAATAGTAAATTTTCTGCTCTGCTCTGTTGTTTTTTTCAATGTTTCAAAAACGTCCAGGAGCAGAAATGAGCAGAAAAAAATGTTCTGTGGAGATTACAGAACGTTTTTACTATTAAAGTCTATGGGATCTGTTGTCAGTCGTTTTTTTCAGCGGTTTTAGAAAAAGAAAATTGCCAAACACTGACCAAAAACGTGTGCAGTGGAGACATAGCCCTAATCCTACATTGGGCTGACCATAGGCTGCTGTTGTAACTATTCAGTGACTCACCTGTGGCTCCCCATCACTGGATGCCACCACTCACTCCATGGTTTACATGCATGTGCTGGCACTGGGTTTCTAAAGGGTCAATGGACCTTGACTTCAGCTAATGCCTATGCACCCTAGAGGTTTTATGGAACCTTCTCCATCACTGAGAGCCTGAGCAATAGGTCAGTTTGGTTCCTGAAGTCTGCACAGGTTTTTCCTGTCTTTTCTGGCATTGACCCAGCTTGTATATTTCACTACATCTACTTGTTTCCTTGCTGTCCTGACCTCAGCCTGTCTACTGATTACGATAAGGCATTATGGGAAAGGAGCTGAGAAGCTCTAGCGTCCTCTGTTTGTTGTAACAAATCCTTAATTTGCTTTTGACCCACTGGATCTTTGGAAAGCAAAAAGGGATATTTAGCCAAGCCAGCATCACTCATCTGTATACAGCCGTTTTGGGGTTTTGCCCCTCGTCAGTACAGAGCAGAGTGATGCTGGCTTGGCGGAGTGGGAGGCAATGAGTAGCTCAGAAAGGGAAAATCTCTCCTTAGGGAGAGCGCCTATATAGGCGTGTGGAGATTCAAAATTGCCTTTTTGCACTCCACGAAGTATCTGCATATCACAAGGCATTATGGGAAAGGAGCTGAGAAGCTCTAGCGCCCTCTGTTGGATGTAACAAATCCTCAATTTGCTTTTGACCCACTGGATCTTTGGAAAGCAAGAAGGGATATTTAGCCAAGCCAGCATCACCCATCTGTATACAGCCGTTTCTCAGCTCCTTTCCCATAATGCCTTGTGATATGCAGATGCTTCGTGGAGTGCAAAAAGGCAATTCAAAACTCCACACGCCTATATAGGCGCTCTCCCTAAGGAGAGATCTTCCCGTTCTGTACTGATTACGACTAATCTCTTCCTGGCTCAACATCTGCTTAGTACAACCATGATCTCTGCCTGCTGCCTTCTGCACATCCACACACCAGTTGTTGCTGTCAGAGACTACTCCTGCAGTAGTAACTTGGAGATGAAAAGTCTACGTGCACGGTCTCAGGGTGAAGAAGTCACAATCTCTTTGGCCTCGTTCACACGGCTTATTTCTGCGCAGATTGGCGCTGTACTCCGCGCCGGATTTGTGCTGCAGTACGGCGCCAATCCGTCGGAGTAATTACAGTAATCCACTGTTCTCATAGAGAACAGTGGATTCCGTCGCTCCTCCCTGCTCGGCGAATCTGCCGGGCGGGGAGAAAGTGACATGCACATTATCCAGGCGCAATACGCGCCGTGGATAATGCAAGTCTATGGGGCCGGCGAGCGGCTCCCCCGCCGCGCTCCGGCCCCGCCCCCGTCCCGCCCCTTATTCAAGCCGGAATTGCGAGCGCAATCCGGCTCGCAATTACGGCTTGAATAAGCCGTGTGAACGGGGCCTTACATGGAGTTATCTTATCTTTTTGTTCTTTTTTTGGGTTACTTTTGTAGAGGTCCTTGAAATATTGGAGATAGATGTTGCTGTTTTGGAGGTGGACCTTGTTTTTCAGACTCTCTTGGAGGACATCCTGGAGTTGCTTGTGTTTGATGCTGATATAACTCAGAATGGTTTTGTATTATCTTGGCATGTTGTCATAGGCTTCCCTCAGACTGGTGTTCATTGGATGCTACTTATATGGGGACTTTTCGGGCCTTTGTGCTGCTTTGTACTTATTGTCAAACCAATTGTGGAGATGTTTCTCTTTAGGCCTCTTGTGGTGACATCTCTCAGATCAGACATTATCTCTGTCTTTTATTATCACAGCCTTTTATTATTACAGTCTTTTTATATGTCCCTTTTAGATTTATCTTATACACATTTGGACAGATTTATCAGTAGTGTCTAACTCTTGGGGCCACATGTATGAAAACTGACTAGGTCTAAAATTCACTTTGTTGCCCATAGCAACCAATCAGAGCGCCCTATTCATTTCATATAGGGGTGCTCTGATTGGTTGCTCTGCAAAACAACGTGAATTTTAGACCTAGACAATTTTCATACATGTGGCCCTTAGGCCATGTTCACACGGCTTAATTGCGGGGCGTAAATACGCCTCGCAATTACGCCTTGTGGACGGGGGCGGAGCGGGAGCGGGGGGGCGGCGCCTCGCCGGCCCATAGACTATTATTACTAGCGGCACGTATACGCCGCTAGTAATTCACATGTCACTTATCTCCCCCCCGCGGCGGATTCACCGAGCAGGGAGAGGAGACGTAATCCATAGTTCTCTATGAGAACCGTGGATTTCCGTAATGAATGGGACGTATTCCAGACATAATTCGCACAGTACGGCACGAATTACGGGCTGAAATACGGCCCAAATAAGGCGTGTGAACATGGCCTTTAGTGTAACATTAGACAGGACGGTCTTACAATGCACCACATGTATCAGAGGATTGACAAATCTGGCGCATGTTAGAAGTGTCTATGCTACTAACTAGGCCAAAATTTAGGTGCATTTTTTGCTGCATGGCAGGCCACACCACCTTTCTACAAAAAATACAAAAATAGACCTCACATTTTCACGTATCCAAAAAATAGCAGACAATGCATTTAAAATAGTTCACTTTGACTGCGTTTGTGGAGCGCTGCCGATAGGTTGTTGTGTTTCCCTTTCCACAAAGTTATGCACTTTTTGCTTCCTTTTGCTGGACAAGGCACAGAAGTATCTAGAAACTGTCTTAAGTACATAATAAATGTGGTGTCAAGCATGTACACCTTTATTTTTAGTACAAATTGTACCAGAATGCTGATGCAACTGCCTTGATAAATGTGCCTTTGTGAAACATCTCCGAATTCTGTCTATTGAAAACCTTTTTATATTTCTTAGCTAGACTCTGCTGTGGTTTTTTGTGGATATTTTTTTTGTGTTTGAATTTAACTCTTTAATGACCGCCCGCTGTCTTTTCACATTGGGCAATGCAGGTCCTCTGTCGGCAGAGATGTCTTTTCAAACTTTAAAAATAGTTATAAATAAGTCTGTAAGGGTATGTTCACATGGCTGATTTTGATGCTGTTTTTGGCACTGTTTTCGAAGCACTTCCTCGTCCAAAACAGCGTCAAAAAAAGTCTCCAAAATGTCCCTACTTCATTTTCATTGATTCCTATGTAAAACAGCGTTGTAGTTCACACACAGCGAGGTTTTTATATGTGTTTCTTTGGACACTGTTTTGGGGCTCTGATAAAGAAGTGCCATCAATTCTTGAAGTGTATTGAACCCTGAATCCTCAACCCGTAGGAATCAATGGAAAGCTTTGAAACCTCGGTTTTAGACACATTGTTTGGCGCATTTTTGCCACTTTTTGGCCGTTTTTGCCTGGGCCATTAAAGGGGTAGTCTCGTTTCATCATTTGGCAGCCGTTTATACTGATTGCTAAGCAGAGCTTGTGAAATGGGCATTTGACATTCAGTACTCTGGGAAAGAGGGGTGCTTTGTTTTACTCTGTGACTGTCTCTAACACACAGTGATATATCCTGCAGATTAGTACACCTCTGACCTCTACAGATCTGCAGAACAAAACTATACACTTTATCTGTTTGTGTTTACATGGGACTGCACATGATCTCTCTCTCTGCTGCAGGATCTCTGCTCGCTGTCAGGGACAAGCCCCGCAGCACATATGTCACACCTCTACCACTGATTGCTGTCAGTGACAAGCCCCGCAGCATATATGTCGCACCTCTACCACTGATTGCTGTCAGTGACAAGCCCCGCAGCGCATACGTTGCACCTCTACCACTGATTGCTGTCAGTGACAAGCCCCGCAGCATATATGTCGCACCTCTACCACTGATTGCTGTCAGTGACAAGCCCGCAGCGCATACGTTGCACCTCTACCACTGATGCTGTCAGTGACAAGCCCCGGAGCGCATACGTCGCACCTCTACCACTGATTGCTGTCGGTGACACCCCCCCCAGCGCATAGGTCGCAGCGCTCCCACTGATTGCTGTCAGTGACAAGCCCCGCAGCACATGCGTCGCACCTCTACCACTGATTGCTGTCGGTGACAAGCCTCGCAGCGAATACGTCGCACCTCTACCACTGATTGCTGGACAAGCCCCGCAGCGCATACGTCGCACCTCTACCACTGATTGCTGTCAGTGACAAGCCCCGCAGCGCATACGTCGCACCTCTACCACTGATTGCTGTCAGTGACAAGCCCTGCAGCGCATATGTCACACCTCTACCACTGATTGCTGTCAGTGACAAGCCCCGCAGCGCATACGTAGCACCTCTACCACTGATTGCTGTCAGTGACAAGCCCTGCAGCGCATACGTCGCACCTCTACCACTGATTGCTGTCAGAGACAAGCCGCACAGCGCATACGTTTCTCCTCTACCACTGATTGCTGTCAGTGTCAAGCCCCGCAGCCCATATGTCACACCTCTACCACTGATTGCTGTCAGGGACAAGCCCCGCAGCGCATACATCGCACCTCTATCACTGATTGCTATCAGTGACAAGCCCCGCAGCATATATGTCGCACCTCTACCACTGATTGCTGTCAGTGACAAGCCCCCACAGCGCATACATCGCACCTCTACCACTGATTGCTGTCAGTGACAAGCCCCCCAGCGCATACTTCGCACCTCTACCTCTGATTGCTGTCAGTGACAAGCCCCGCAGCGCATACATCGCACCTATACCACTGATTGCTGTCAGTGACAAGCCCCACAGCACATACGTCGCACCTCTACCACTGATTGCTGTCAGTGACAAGTCCTGCAGCGCATACGTCGCACCTCTACCACTGATTGCTGTCAGTGACAAGTCCTGCAGCGCATACGTCGCACCTCTACCACCGATTGCTGTCAGTGACAAGCCCCACAGCGCATACATCGCACCTCTACCACTGATTGCTGTCAGTGACAAGCCCCGCAGCGCATACGTCACACCTCTACCACTGATTGCTGTCAGTGAGAAGCCCCGCAGCGCATACGTCACACCTCTACCACTGATTGCTGTCAGTGACAAGCCCCGCAGCGCATACATCGCACCTCTACCACTGATTGCTGTCAGTGACAAGCCCCGCAGCATATATGTCGCACCTCTACCACTGTTTTGCTGTCAGTGACAAGCCCCGCAGCGCATACGTTGCACCTCTACCACTGATTGCTGTCAGTGACGAGCCCCGCAGCGCATACATCGCACCTCTACCACTGATTGCTGTTAGTGACAAGCCCTGCAGCATATATGTCATACCTCTTCCACTGATCGCTGTCAGTGACAAGCCCCACAGCGCATATGTCGCACCTCTACCACTGATTGCTGTCAGTGACAAGCCCTGCAGCGCATACGTTGCACCTCTACCACTGATTGCTGTCAGTGACAAGCCCCGCAGCGCATACATCGCACCTCTACCACTGATTGCTGTCAGTGACAAGCCCCGCAGCACTTACGTCGCACCTCTCCCACTGATTGCTGTCGGTGACAAGCCCCGCAGCACATACGTCGCACCTCTACCACTGATTGCTGTCGGTGACAAGCCCCGCAGCACATACATCACACCTCTACCACTGATTGCTGTTGGTGACAAGCCGCGCAGCGCATACATCGCACCTCTACTACTGATTGCTGTCAGTGACAAACCCCGCAGCGCATACATCGCACCTCTACCACTGATTGCTGTCAGTGACAAGCCCCACAGCGCACACGTCGCACCTCTACCACCGATTGCTGTCAGTGACAAGCCCCACAGCGCACACGTCGCACCTCTACCACTGATTGCTGTCAGTGACAAGCCCAGCAGCGCATACGTCGCACCTCTACCACTGATTGCGGTCAGTGACAAACCCCGCAGCGCATACATCGCACCTCTACCACTGATTGCTGTCAGTGACAACCCCCGGAGCGCATACATCGCACCTCTACCACTGATTGCTGTCAGTGACAAGCCCCGCAGCGTATACATCGCACCTCTACCACTGATTGCTGTCAGTGACAAGCCGCGCAGCGCATACGTCACACCTCTACCACTGATTGCTGTCAGTGACAAACCCCGCACGCATACGTCGCACCTACCACTGATTGCTGTCAGTGACAAGCCCTGCAGCGCATACGTTGCACCTCTACCACTGATTGCTGTCAGTGACAAGCCCCGCAGCGCATACATCGCACCTCTACCACTGATTGCTGTCAGTGACAAGCCCCGCAGCATATATGTCGCACCTCTACCACTGATTACTGTCAGTGACAAACCCTGCAGCGCATACGTCGCACCTCTACCCCTGAGTGCTGTCAGTGACTAGCCCCGCAGCGCAAACGTCGGACCTCTACCACTTATAGCTGTCAGTAATAAGCCCTGCAGCGCAAACGTCGCACCTCTATCACTGATTGCTGTCAGTGACAAGCCCTGCAGCGCATACATCGCACCTCTAACACTGATTGCTGTCAGTGACAAGCCGCGCAGCGCATACATCGCACCTCTACCACTGATTGCTGTCAGTGACAAGCCGCGCAGCGCATACATCGCACCTCTACTACTGACTGCTGTCAGTGACAAACCCCGCACGCAAACCTAGCACCGACTACTGATTGCTGTCAGTGACAAACCCCGCAGCGCATACATCGCACCTCTACTACTGATTGCTGTCAGTGACAAACCCCGGAGCGCATACATCGCACCTCTACCACTGATTGCTGTCAGTGACAAGCCCCGCAGCGCATACATCGCACCTCTACCACTGATTGCTGTCAGTGACAAGCCCCGCAGCGCATACGTCGCACCTCTACCACTGATTGCTGTCGGTGACAAGCCTCGCAGCACATACGTCGCACCTCTACCACTGATTGCTGTCAGTGACAAGCCCCGCAGCGCATACGTCGCACCTCTACCACTGATTGCTGTCAGTGACAAGCCCTGCAGCGCATACGTTGCACCTCTACCACTGATTGCTGTCAGTGACAAGCCCCGGAGCGCATACGTCGCACCTCTACCACTGATTGCTGTCAGTGACAAATCTTTTTCTCTCTCTCTTTCTGTCTCTCTCTCTCTCTTTAACTTGTATGGGTGTTTCAGAAAGAAAACAGTATTGGAAAAACTTGTCCAAAACCTGATCAAAACCTTGTCTGAAAAGGCGCTTCTGAGGCGCTATTCAGACGAGATTTTGACACTGATTTGGACGCTGAAAATTCAGTGCCCAAATCAACCATGGCAACATACTCAAAAAAAAAATACAATTAAAATAAATATTTAATATAAAAAAATTATTGTGCTTACATTACATAAAAAACACATATAAATATCCACAGGACCATAATAACCTATAGTATTAATGTAACAGATTTTGTGTGTGTGTGAAACGTGATTGGTATAAAAAATACAAAATAAAAAACAATGATATTCACAATGCATGAAAAATGTAAACAAATTACACATAAATTTATAGAGAATGGATGTTAGTGAGAAGCTTCAGAGGGACACACTGGTCAGTGCGTCCTCTGAAGCTGCGGGCGTATAGCTGTGTGTACAATACACACTGCTAAACACCGGCACTATGTTCGTGTGAACATACCCTTAATGTATAAAAACAATTGATTGTGATCTTACAGGTGCATTTGTGTAATGACTATGAATGTGCTAATATTTGCAGTGCCCATGTCCATGGTGGCATGGTCTACTACACTGCTGTGTATATAGGAGTATTGTGTATGCCTTCCTAAAGGCATACACAATAAAAAGACAGATATGCATGTTTTTGTCACTGTTTGACATGAAATCTCAATAAATCTTATCCGTTTTA
The DNA here is from genome assembly GCA_025379985.1 of Phyllomedusa bahiana. Lineage (NCBI taxonomy): Eukaryota > Metazoa > Chordata > Amphibia > Anura > Hylidae > Phyllomedusa > Phyllomedusa bahiana. The sequence goes on along the minus strand of JAODAL010000726.1, from coordinate 132,576 downwards.
GGTCAATTGGGAACCAAAATTATTTATATTTGCCAAATGCCAGAATAACGAGAGAAAGAGAGAGAATGTTTAAGGCATTTTTATTACTTTCTGCAAAGTCAAAAGTTTCCATACATTTCATTAGTATTTGGTAGCATTGCCCTTAAACTGTAGGACTTGGGTCAAACATTTTGGATATCCTTCCACAAGCTTCTCACAATAGTTGGTAGGAATTTTTGCATATTCCTCCTGACAGAACTGGTGTAACTGAGTCATGTTTGTAGGTCCCTTGCTCGCACCTGCCTTTTCAGCTTTGTCCATACATTTTCAATAGGATTGAGATCAGGACTTTGTGATGGCCACTCCAAAACATTGACCTGGTTATCCTTAAGGGAATTTGTAACCAGTTTGGCAGTATGCTTCCAGTCATTGTCCATTTGGAAGACCCATTTCCACCCAAACTTTAACGCCCTGGTTGATGTCTTGAGATGTTGCTTCAGTATTGCCACATAATCTTCTTTCCTCATGCTGCCATCTATTTGTGAAGTGCACCAGTCCCCTCTGCAGCACAACAACCCCACAACTGTGCTGCCACCCCTGAACACAGAACCGGGTCTTTTCAGAGCAGTATGATGACTGGACACTCCCATCTGTTTGTCTTGTGTATAATTTTTTTGTACAGATGAAACAAAGCATCTCTCAGGATCTGGAAATTGCACCCAAGGATTAACCAGACTTGTGCAAGCCCCACAATTCTTTTCCTGATATCTTGGCTGATTTCTTCAGACTTTCCCATGATGTTACACACAGAAGCAGTGGATTTCTGGTGAGCATTAAAAATACATCAACAGGTGTATCTCTACTTATAGTTTCATAGTTTGTAAGGCCGAAAAAAGACAAGACGTCCATCCAGTTCAGCCTGTTGTGCTAAGGTGTTGATCCAGAGGAAGGCAAAACCCCCCAATGAGGTAGAAGCCAATTGTCCTCATTTTAGGGAAAATTCCTTCCCGACTCCAATCTGGCAATCAGAAAAACCCCCTGGATCAATGACCCCTTTCCTGAATCCTAGTCACTATAACTTTTTTATTTTATTACGCTCCAGAAATGCATCAAAACCCATTTTTGAACGCCGTTTTTGATTCACCATGATAAGTCCCTCTGGCAGAAAATTTTCCATAGTCTCACTGCTCTTACAGTAAAGAATCCCTTTCTATGTTTATGTAAAAAACTTTCGTTCCCAAGACGTAGAGGATGCCCCCTTGTTCTATAATACAGCCCTGTGTATAAATAAATCTTGGGGAGAGATCTCTATATTGACCTGTAATAATATTTAACATATTTATTATGTCCCCCCGAAGCCGTCTTTCTCTAAACTAAATAACCCTAATCATGATAATCTTTCTGGGTATTGCAGTCCACCCAGTCCCTTTTTTATTTTTGTTGCCCACCTTTGTACCTGTTCAAGCTCTACAATGTCTTTCCGTGCACTGTGCCCAAAACTGTACACAATATTCCATGTGTGGCCCTAACCAGTGACTTGTATAATGGGAGAATGATGTTCTCATCATGTGCCTCTATGCCCTTTTAATGCCCCCATGATCCTATTTGCTTTGGCTGCTCCCTGCCTGACCCCTGGCTGCTACAGTTAAGTTTACTGTCCACCAGGATTCCCAAGTCCTTCTCCATGTCACTTTACCCATTTGTTTTTTCCATTTAACATGTCTCTGTAATGGTTTTTTCCTCCCTATGTGCATAACCTTGCATTTATCTGTATTAAACCTCATCTGCCATTTCCCTGCCCAGGGCCCCCAACTATCCAGATCCCTTTGTAATAACATATTATCCTCTATTGTGTTGATTACGTTACATAGCTTAGTATCGTCTGCAAAGATCGATATTTCTACTGTGCAATCCTGTGTAAGATCATTAATGAAAATGTTAAAGAGGATAGGGCCCAATACTGACCCTTGTGGTACCCCACTAGTAACAGCGATCCAGTCTGAGTATGTACCGTTAATTACCACCCTTTGTTTTCTATCAGTGGAGCCAGTTGCTACCCACTTGCACACATTTTCCCCCATCCAAGCATTCTCATTTTATTTACCAACCTTTTATGTGGCACCGATCAAAGCTTTTGAAAAAACTAGATTATATACATCCAGTGCCTCACCCCGATCCAGTCTAGCACTGAAATTCCTCATAAACTGATGAATTAGTCTAACAGGAAACCATCCTTCATGAACCCATGCTGGAACGTCGTTATACCTTTATTTTCAGTGAGATACTCCAGGATAGCATCTCTGAGAAAACCTTCAAAAATTTAACCTACAACAAAAGTTAAGCTTTCCGGCCTATAGTTTTCCTAAACACTTTTTGACCACTTTTTGAATATTGGCACCCACATTTGCATGCGCCAATCCTTTGGGACATATCCCGTTATTAGACAGTCCAGAATATTAAGAATAGGGGCCTATCTAGACATTTACTTAACTCTCTTAGGACACGTGGGTGTATGCCCTCTGGACCGGGATTTTGTCTATTTTAATCTTTCCCAAGACGGAGCTGCACTTCTTCCTGGTTAGACAGAAACTTTTTAAATTGGAGTTTACCTCATCCCTCTGTTCAACAGGAAGGTCATCCTCCTCGGTAAATACAGTGGAGAAAAAAGTGCTTAATAGGTTTGCTTTTTCCTCGTCGCCCTTTACTGTCTCTTTTTAAAGGGCCAACTTACTTAACTCAGATGTTACCAATAAACCTATCAGAAGCTTCCAAAGACATGACAACATCATATGGTCGGTCCCAAATTTTTTAAAGGCAGAGTAATCCTAGTGTATGTAAACTTTTGACTTTGCAGAAAGTAATAAAAATGCCTTAAAGAGAACCTGTCACATAGTTTTTGCCCCCCTTGCTGAGGACAGCACAAGCTAGTGTCAGACCTGCTGTTTCCTGCACTATGTCCCTTCTTCTGTAAGATGCTGTAGTTTTCGTGTATTTAATGCCCCAAATCGCAGTTTTCAGCCAGAAGAGTCATTCGAAGAGTCCTTCAGAGTGTCAGTTTTATCAAACCCGGCCAATCGGAGGCTAGCCCCGCCCACCTCAACTGACAAACCTATTACTTTGAATAGGTAGAAACATGTGAATAACTGTCAGTGGGTGGGGCTAGCCTTTGGTGGGTGGGGCAAACACCTGCTCATGAATAAGATTCAAGGGGTAAATGCTCTAAAACTGCTGCATCTTACAGAATAAGGGGTACAGTGCTGGGAACAGCAGGTCTGACACTAGCTTGTTCTGCCCTCAGCAAGGGGGGCACAACCTATGTGACAGGTTCTCTTTAAGTAATTCTCTCTCAATATAAATAATTTTGGTTCCTAACTGACCTAAAACAGGGAAGGTTTATTCTGATTTGATGTCAGATAGTGAGAAAAACATGCAGATGTGTCTTTTTATCTAGTGTATGTATGACTATGTATGTATGTATGACTTTTTTGTGAGCTATGTGCATTCATCCAGCCAGAGTAAATTATCCAAGCGAAGTCAGAGAAGGTGCAAGCAATTTCCCAAAGTTGCTCAGCCTTAAAGCATATAGTGGGATTACATATTCCAGGGTTAAGCTCTTGGGTACAATGAAGCTTCCTAGATGTTAGAATTGCTTGCGACAATTTGTTTTCTTTTCCCTGAGCTGAGCTGTCATCCAGACCCGGCATTTACAAGTGCAGTTTATAAGAGGCGTCTCTAAAAGCCGCTCTGCTCAGTATCTGTTGGAGACGTTTCACCATAATCCTCCAGGTGACAGCCCATTTTTCATCTTCTTTCCCTGTGCAAACCATACTGTCAGATGTATAACATGCACATACCTGCTCCTGACAGCTCAAGGTACACGCTGCTCAGATGAAATTCTATAAGATAGTTTCTATTATGTATAAGTTTCTTAGAAAACAAACTGATAAAATAACAAGATAAGGTAGAGCTGCCATTGTCATCGGATACTACGTAACTGAAACCTGTAAGTGTGAGAATTTTTCTTCTACCTTATACACTGATCAGATTCCATCTTTAGGTATAGGCTACTATAGGAAAACAAACAGGTCTATTACCATTTTGCCACGATGTAATGTTGACGTGGGATCCTCCAAAATGGGTATTTAATCACTTTTCTAAATATATGTGATTACAAAAATTGCAGTCTGAGAGAGCTACAGGCTGCCTTACCTGCCCTTAGTTACTTAAAAGCTCCTATTAGATACGACCAGGCAGAGTGCGCTAGACGTGCGCTCAGCCCGGTCTCCTGGCGCACCTCCAAGGAAACCCCGTCGGGATGAAGACCGAGATGGCCTGTGGACACTGCAATTGAACGGTGATCCGCCGCAACTAATACTTAAGTATCCTATTATAAATGTTTTATGATTGCATAAACGCCAAAGAGAGTGGGTATATGTATGCTTTTAAAGGTGGAAAAGAACAAAAATCTATGTTTTATGGAGTAGCCGGATTGCTATTTTGTGCTATGATTCATGGTGGGATTGAGAGATTCCATATCCGTGCTAGAGAAAGGATACTGAGTTAAATTAAGTGGCTATTTTTCTATTATAAGAGTGACAAGAGCTGCTGGCCGGGCTTGCGCAGAACACACTTCTTATCTGATGAAAGGGAGCGTGAAGAAGCTTTCAAGGGGCTGTGGAGAAAGGTGTTGTCTTTTGTATACAGAATCCACTAGTTGTAGTGTTATTATTTGAGTGAACATTGCACACGATCCCTTATGCACGGCTATGTGCTCTGGCAGTTTCTCTCTCTCAGCTCAGCGTGGCTTGTTTACTTTTGCTTCTTAGCAGATAAGGCACGTCCTGGAAAAACCCCTTTAAAGGGGTATTCCAAGGTTTCTAACAATCTCTCTCTACCACGTCCCACTAAAATAGAAAATAAATTAATATTTACATCTACCTTGACCACCATTCCAGCGCTGCCAGGGCTCCAGTGTTCCCCTCGCGTCCCTCACTGATGACGGCACGTTTAGGGATCACATGATGTTACCACTAATCTCTGGCCTCAGCAGTCACCTACCTGCATGTATAATATGTGACCAGAGAAGTCAGGGATTAGCTATTGGCTGCAGTATCATGTGGTCCATAAATGTGACATCATCAGTGAGGGAATGGGGGGACACTGGAGCTGTAGCAGTGCTTAAACAGTGGTGATGGAAGAGGTAAGTATGGGTTAAAGGGGTTCTCCGGGACAATTGAATTATATGTAACTTTTTAATTCATACTTTTTAAAAGTTATTAACCTGTTCTTCTGTGCAAAACCAGGCAAAGAGTCCTGTCCTTCCCTCTCACCTATCCTTGCATACTGTCCTGCCCAAGACTCCGCACTCCCACCTCTCAAGTCCCTTGAGATGAAGGCCTACTTGGCCAAAACGTAGGACTGTGGGAATTTCTTTCTTCTTTTCATACAATTTTCTGTATATGGAGTGAGGCCATGTGATCAATGAACGTCACATCGTTTGCAGGTTATAATATGTAGAGAATCCATGGCAAACCTTAGGATACTGTTGGTGATACATAATTTCAGACGTGATACATTTGATACATGTGATTAATCACATGTATCACGTCTGAAATGATTTGAATAAAACCACTTTTACAACAGCATCTTAAGGTTTGCCATGGATTCTCTACATAGTATCACCTGCAAATGTTGTGACGTTCATTGATCATATGGCCTCACTGAATGTTACATCACACTCAGTGGATGTGCTTTGAAGCCAGGCTCAGCTCAGGATCTCTCCCCTGTAGTGGAGGTGACCTGAACAGAGAATGATCTGCCAGCCTGTAGTGAATAGAACTAATTACATTAGAGTAATTACAGAGGAGGAGGGACTATTTGTTTATCTTTGAGTCATGCTGGCAGGACATACTAACACTAATGAGAGCAGAGGACAGCAGTTCAGAAATGAGGGTTGTGTACTGGTATCATGAGAAGGATGACTGAAGCTCTGTACAGTTTACATAGTTATCATGACAGCAAGTACAGAGCTGGACGGAATACATACTAACATTAGCACAGACACTAGCAGTGATAACTGTGGACGGAAGTCCTAGAATTTCAGTGCAGTCTGGGAGTTGTAGGGAAGAGATGGTGGAAAACTACTGACACTCCCACAAGCAGAAAGTTTCACTGCAAAAAGTGAATCTTATGATTGATAAATAAGGAGACAAAAGAAAAGAAAAACATGAAGGTAGTGGGATATCTTTACTTTTCCATGTAACTGCTGTTTATAGTTTTCTATGAAAACTCCTGGATAACCTCTTTAATTTTCTATTTTAGCACAATTTGAGGTGGTAGGAAGGTTTATAAAAGTCTTGGAAAACCCCTTTGATGTAGACCTGAAAAAGGGCTGTCTGGATCTCATGATTTGCAGAAAATAAAAGGGTTGTCTGAATTAAGAGTTTTTATGGACTGTAAAATTTCCAGGACATAAGAATTTTTGGGAACAGCGTTTCTGCTACTATGGAATATATGAAAAAAATGTGAGGTTCTTAGTGTATATTTTGTTATCAAAACTGTAAATCCCGCCTTGTCGTTAAAAGTGACTCGTCCCAAGTAGCCCGGAAGTGCTTAGCCTTACCCAGCTCCTCGTGGGGACCAGTCCGAGCAGGCCCTGGCGCCTCCCCTCTAATATTGGCACCCCACAACGATAGCACACAGGTTTCTTGAGGGGACTGTTATGGACTTCATCTTTGTTACCTTCAACTTTTTGTTTTTTATAACTCATTCAGTACTGTTCAAACAGCTGTTGCTAATACTCTGGTTACACCTATTTCATTTGATCACCTTTTACGTGGATTTTACTGTTTAATGAAAAATTGTTAATAAAAATTGAAATTTAAAAAAAAAAAAAAAACTGTAAATCCCCACCTACCAGCAAAAACATAAAGGCACAAGGTATTTTTTATGTTCCTTTACTACTACTTGACAAGAATCTATATAACACAATACCTAATACATAATACTTCTGCTAGAAAGCAATATAGTGAACAGACCTTTTTCAATAAAAACCTGGTAATGCATGCGTCTTCCACTGAAGATCCAATTCAAAATTCCATGCATTGATGCATCGCTAGTAGCAATAGAGCTAACTGGTACAAGTAACTGAGCGACGTTTCGGAAGATATATTTTCTTTCTCAAGCTTAAGAAAGGAAGCACATCTTAGCTCAGTTAAAAAATACTTTGTGCTTTCACGTTTTTGCTATCGAGTTACTGATTGATGGATTTACAGAAGATATCTGTAGTAGACGGCAGACCTGGTGGTATGTAATATCGAGGAATGGCAGTGACATTTTATTAACACTATTATTTTCCAGCACTGTCTTAACTCTCTTGGACATGGAGGTCACTAGAGCTTCACAGGTTGCAGTCACTGGAATCCTCCTCCATGACGACATCATGGAGCTGGTGGATGTTAGAGACCTTGTGCTCCTCCACCTTCTGTATGAGGATGCCCCACAGATGCTCAATAGGGTTTAGGTCTGGAGACATGCTTGGCCAGTCCAGCACCTTTACCCTCATTTTCTTTAGCAAGGTAGCGGTCATCTTGGAGATGTGTTTGGGGTTGTTATGTTGGAATACTGCCCTGCGACCCAGTTTGCAAAAGGAAGGGATCATGCTCTACTTCAGTATGTCACAGTACATGTTACAAGGCATTATGGGAAAGGGGCTGAGACGCCCACAGCGCCCTCTGTTGGATGTAACAAATCCTCAATTTGCTTTTGACCCACCGAGTCTTGAGAAAGCAAACAGGATTTTAGCCAAGCCAGTATCTCTCATCTGAAGACAACGCTGTTTCGGGTTTTTTGCCCCTCTTCAGTGCAAAGCAGAGCGATACTGGCTGGCTGTGTGGGAGGCATCGAGTAGCTCGGGAAAGGGAAGAGCTACTCGATGCCTCCACACAGTCAGCAGTATCGCTTTTGCTCTGAAACTGAAGAGGGACAAAAATCCCGAAACAGCGTTGTCTGCAGATAAAGAGATACTTGCTTGGCTAAAATCCTGTTTGCTTTCTCAAGACTCGGTGGGTCAAAAGCAAATTGAGGATATGTTACATCCAACAGAGGGCGCTGGGGGCGGCTAGCCCCTTTCCATAATGCCTTGTGATATGAGATGCTAAGTTAGAGGCGAAAAGGCAAAACAAACTCTACAAGCCATTTGTTCGGTGCTCTCCTTAAGGAGAGATCTTCCCTTCCTGACAGTACATGTTGGCATTCATGGTTCCCTCAATGAACTGTAGCTCCCCACAGCCAGCAGCCACACACCAAACCATGAGACTCCCAACACCATGCTTGACAGTAGGCAAGACACATAGCCATGTAGACCAATTTTATGCAGTTTGCGGTGTATGGACTGAGCACTGACAGACTGACCCCTTTACCCTTTATCCAAAGAAAATATGGATATGACGCTGAGCACGTGCACTCAACTTTTTGGGTGGACCATAGCGAGGCCTGTTCTGAGTGGAACCTGTCTTGTTAAACCGCTGTATGGTCTTGGCCACCGTGCTGCAGCTCAGTTTCAGGGTGATGGCAATCTTACTATAGCCTAGGCCTATATAGAGCAACAATTTTTTCAGATCCTCAGACAGTTCTATGCCATGAGGTGCTATTTTGAACTTTCAGTGACCAGTATAAGAGAGTGTGAGGGCGATAACACCAAATTTAACTCACCTGCTCCCCATACACACCTGAGGCCTTGTAACACTAACAAGTCACATGACACTGCGAAGGGAAAATACATTGACTACTTTACATCGTCTCAAAGTGTCATATCTTCAGTATTGTCCCATGAAAAGATATAATACAATATTTACAGAAATGTGAGGGGTGCACTCACTTTTGTGAGATACTGTATATTTCTCTGGAGGAATCATAAGTGTCTCTCTTCGACCATCCAAAAAAAAAGTTGGCCGGTATGCAAGCCCTGACATGAAAGACTGCTATCTGGGCTGTGGAAAGAATGTTACATCGATCACCATTGGTGACATGGAGAGCAGCAGTAGCAACACAAGATACAAGCAGAAAGATAGTGAAAGCAGAGACAGGTCTGTTTTAGTAAATACTTGTATTCCCTGTGAAAAACCTATTCTGGAGCATCTTCTCTTAGATCTGTGGCATGGAGAATGAAACATGCAGATGTTGTAGTGAAGGGCCTGCTGAGATTTGTAGTTCCACACATTAAAGTAATGGTCACAGCAGCTAGAATGGAACTTAAGCCTTGGGACACCCTCCTAAAACACGCACACACTTTTTGCACGTATGGTGTGACCCTCGAGACCCTCCTAGTGTAATATACTTGGTGTATGGTGGTGGAATGCCTGTGATTTACTTTGCAAAAAAAGATAACCAAAACACCAGGGATATGATGGAAAATAAACCCGTCCCTTTTATGGGCATGATCACCACTTCACAGGACTTAATAAAACACAGCCTCGGATTTACAATGGTGGAAGGAAACTTGTAGGGTCCGTCTAAAAACGGCAAATATTTGGCAAATATAAATAATTTGGTTCCAATTGACCTAAACAGGTAAGTTTAAAAATTCAATTTCATTTTCAGAATAGTGAAAAAACAGCAAATGTGTCTTTTTTTTTTAAACTTTATTTTTTATTAGCGTTTTTAAATAATAAGTACGACAAAAATACCCCCAAACAGGGGAACAACAAGGTAATCAGGAGAGGGGGGAAATGGAGGGAATGTAGGGAAAGGGTGGTATAAGGATATTAGAATATATTTACCAATCTGTAAATTGCAAAATTGAACAGAAAAAGGAAAACTACAATTATCTACATAAAAAACATGCCAAGCCGGCAGAATTGTAGAACAAAATACAAAGTTCCAAACAAATTCAGGACATAATAAGAGTCAATGCCAGATTCAGATTTAGAGTCAGTTTGATGTCAGAATAAGGCAGTTCCTTTTCATAAAATATAGTTTACTCAGATATGGTGCCTGGAACACCTAGGGGAAAGATAAAAAAAGGGGGGAAGGAAAGAGGGAGGGAAGGGGAGGAGGTGAATGTCAGTCTCCACTCTAAATATGTCCTTAAATAAGGCTTTTATATAGCAGGGCGTACGCTAGGCCTGTTTTTATTCGGGGCTCGGGCCCCGAATAAACACAGCCTGTGGCCCCAGTCTCCCGGGCTCCAGGCCTCTGCACTGGGCCTGGAGCACCGACTGGCCCTTTAGATGCATGTGCATCCGATGGACACACATACAACTGCGGGCTTCTGCGGAGCAAGAGCGAGCGCTCCCTGCCCCGCAGACAGTGTGGGACCCGCAGGTCCGACACAGCGGGGCCCCCGGGGGTTTCCTCACAGCGCTGAGGACCCGCCGCGGCCCCGTGCGCCTCAGCCGGCACGTCGCGATGACGTTCCCCGTCATCGCGACCTGCCTGTCCTCGGGCGCACAGCGCGTCATAGGCCGTGCGCCCGAGGAGCTGCCGGTGGAGCGCGCGGCTGAAGAGGACGGAGCGCGCCCGCCGGGGGAGTTAAGGTGAATATTATGTTGTTATTTTTAAAGCGTTTACCTCCTCAGTGCCCCTAAATACTGCCTGTGCCCCTATAATGCCTGCCTTTGGCCCCCTACCCCTGCCTGTGGCCCCCATATCCCTGCCTGTGGCCCCTATATTTCCCTTTCCTGTGCCCCTATAATGGCTGCCTGTGCCCCTATAATGGCTGCCTGTGGCCCCCATAACCACTGCTGTGGCCCCCATACCACTGTCCCGTGGCCCCCATATCCCTGCCTGTGCCCCTATAATGGCTGCCTGTGCCCCTATAATGCCTGCCTGTGGCCCCCATAAAACTGCCTGTGGCCCCCATATACTGCCCGTGGGGCCCCCATATCCCTGTCTGTGGCCCCTATAATGCTGCCTGTTGGCCCCATATCCCCCGCATGTGGCCCCCATATCCCTGCCTGTGGCCCCCAAACCACTGTCTGTGGCCCCCAAAATCCCTCCTGTGCCCCTATAATGCCTGCCTGTGGCCCCCATATACTGCCCGTGGCCCCCATATCCCTGCCTGTTCCCCTACATGCCTGCCTGTGGACCCCATATACTGCCCGTGGCCCCCATATCCCTGCCTGTGGCCCCTATAATGCCTGCCTGTGGCCCCCATATCCCTGCCTGTGGCCCCCATATCCCTGCCTGTGCCCCCATAATGCCTGCCTGGGGCCCCCATATACTGCCTGTGCCCCCCAAAACCCTGTCTGTGCCCCTATAATGCCAGCCTGTGGCCCCCATAAACCCCGCCTTGGCCCCTATAATGCCTGCCTGTGGCCCCTATAATGCTTGCCTGTGCCCCTATAATGCCTGCCTGTGGCCCCTATAATGCCTGCCTGTGGCCCCCATATGCCTACCTGTGGCCCCCATACGTTCCCCTGCCTGTGGCCCCCATATCCCTGCCTGTGGCCCCCATATGCCTGCCTTGCCCCTATATACCTGCCTGGGGCCCCCCATATACTGCCTGTGGCCCCCATATACTGCCTGTGGGGCCCCCCTATACTGCCCTCAGTGCCCCTATATACCTGCCAGTGCCCCTATATACCTGCCAGTGCCCCTATAATGCCTGCCTGTGCCACCCTATATACTGGCCGTGCCCCCCTGTATACTGCCTGTCCCCCTATATACTGCCTGTGCCCCATATATGCTTCAGTTTCCCCTAATATACCTAACTGAAGGGACTGCTATACCTATAATTAAGGAGTTGCTGGAAATGTGGGATTCTAAGATATTGGGCCAAATCCTCAGACAAGTATTGGCCGGGACAATCAGCATGAAGGTGTGAACCGGATGGAGAAGAAAAGGGAAATGAACGACGCTGATCAGAAAAGACGTCTCGGTGAGTTACTAAATGTAAAATGCAGTGTAATCACTTATATTTCTGCAGAGTCTACATACAACTAGTACTAACCACTATAGGTCAAATGTATGGCGGTAATATAAAGTCTCTAGGGCCTTTTTGTCATTTGGGTAGTCACATTGTGGAGTCCGCGTTTTGGTCAGGGGCTGGCAGGATTAAATTTTAGCCTTAAGTAGTAATAGTTTTGGTCTTGGTTTTGTAGGAGTGTTTTTTAGTAACAATCACTTGTCTGGTAGATTTGCTCCATGTATCGGTGTATGTTTTGGTGACTGTTTAGGGTATTGTCATAGGAGGTGAGAAGTTCTGAAAAGTAAATTGTCATTGGGGATTTTTACTGTACAGTGACTGCTGGGGGAGAATGGACGGGATCTGTGTGGGGTGTGCAGAAAATTAGTGCAGGAACAAAGGTTTTCTCTGTAAAAAAACATCCGCAGTTCAAAATGAGGGGTTTAAAAATGTCGTTTGAACCCAGCCCTACCCAGAAAAACACAAAGGGCTCGAGCCCCGGATGTTTTAGGACCCTAGCAACGCCCCTGTTATATAGTGTATGTAAACCTGGTTTCAACTGTACATATTGTTTGTAATTTTTTTTAATATACTGATACACAATTTTCCTATAATATCATTTGACCCATTAGCCTTGTCTTTAAGAAATCAATTGGAAATTGGTGTTTTTAAGCATAAAAAAATTGAAAAATAAAATTGAAGACACAAAGAAAGAAAAATAATATAACAAAGGACATGTCTGGCTGCGATGTAACCGAAATGGACACTGCAAGATTAGGGAGTGACTACTGAGGAGAGTAATAAAAATCACATGGTTTCTTGCACCAACAATGAATAAATTGCACTCAATACATTTTTCTGCCACAAAGTCAACTGAAAAACCATGTGAAAACCAATTGAAAATCTTAGCCAAAATTTAAAACAGACTAAAAGCTGTCAGTTTTTGTGTAAAGTCATTTTAAAATATTCGCTGGACGAATGTTTTTTTTAGTTCAAATTCAGATTGAAAATTAGACAGTATTTGTCCTTTGCCGTGTGGACGCAGCCTGAGTGGGGTTTTCCTTTTTGCTGGCTGGCAGTGAAAAGCAGGTGTGAAGGAAATATGAGAAAACAAACAGCTCACTCCCTTTGCCTTGAAATTACTTGGAAATGTCACTATCCTACATTACTTTACTCAGAAATCTTCACCACTTGGCACTTGTACTCATAGATGATGAGTGGCGGGGTCCTAGGGCAGGATGCCGGTCTAGGAAGAACATGACTTGGTAGCCATGAAGCTCCGGTCCTGGCAGGAGGCCTGGCTTGGGAAACAGAAGAGCAAAAGGGTTCTTGAATCAGCGTCTCCCCTCTGTCTAGATTCACTCCTTTTGTGGAGGCGGTAAGAGTCGGTCCTATTTCCGGGTATTTCCTCAGCAAGGACTGGTATTAATGCCAGGAGAGCGCTGCTACCTGCAGGGGACTGTGTTGTCTCACTGTGCTCCCAGGATAGGTTACTAAGATATTTATCCATTTATCCTTCCATAGAGTATTTTGTCGAGGAGTCACAAAAAAAACTGGGCCCTAACTGCATTGACTGGGGAAAATCATTTTTCAAAATAACAGAACAATTAAAATGGGGGATCTAAAAAAATCTTAGGCGCCCACTGTGAGAGGTGTATATCTTTTGGAAATAAAATGATTAGAAACAGGTAAAACCCAATGTGGATCAACAGAGATGTAAGGGAGGCAATAAATGAGAAAAAGAAAGCATTTCAGCTCCTTAAAGAGGAGGGCAGTGAAGAGGCAAGTAATAAAATAAAATATGTAAAATAGTGATAAAAACAGCAAAGCTGGAGACAGAAAGACAGATTGCCAAAGAGAGTAAAACTAACCCCAGAATATGTATTAACTATATAAATAGTAAAAAGATTAAAACAGAAAATATTGGCCCTTTGAAAAGTAGTGAGGGAGGTATTGTAGAGGGCGATGAGAAAGTAAACAAATAATATTTTCTCCACCGTACTTACCAAGCAAAATGACCTTCCTGTTGATAGGTAGACGGATGAGGCATACTCCTTAAATGTTTTTTGTCTAACCCAGGAAGAAGTGCAGCTCCGCCTTAAGAAGATTAAAATAGACAAATCCCCAGGCCCAGTTGGCATACACCCCCATGTCCTAAAGGAAATAAGTAATGTGATAGACAGGCCCCTATTCTTAATATTTATGGACTGTCTAATAATGGGGTATTATAAAGATTATGTCCTCGGCACTCATGGTCCTTAGAGGGTGCACACCAAAAACAAATTCACATTGGAAGAAAGTAGGTTGCACTCCAACAATTAAAAATATTTTTAAAATTTTTATTTTTTGCAAAACTTTAATCATTCCAATGACAATATAAAAGCCGACTTCATATGTGGTAATCCATATCAACACGCATTTATCAAGGATTCTAATAACAAGACGTTTCGATCTACATTAGATCTTTCTCAATAGAATCTCCATTCTTTAAATATCATTCATTTCTCTTATGGTATATGCTTAACGGACCATCGCATGTGCCTGCAGTTGTGGATGCCGACTCCACAACTGCAAACACATACGATGGTCCGTTAACCCCTTCCCGACATTGGACGTATGCATACGCCCTAGCGGGAAGTGACTTTCCGCAAATGGATGTATGCATACGTCCTGGCGATCGCGCGGGCTTGCAGGCGAGCCGCGCACAATCGCGACTTGGGACCAGCGGTAAATTACCGCTGGCCTCATGCCACATCACCCACAGCCAGAGTGAGCTCCAGCCGCAGATTTTTAACCCCTTAACTCCGACGATCAATTAAGATCGTCGGAGCTAAGTCGCAGGCAGGAGGAGGAAGCCCCTCCTGCCCGCTCCTCGGCGCGCTGCTGCACATTCGTGTGGCAGCGATCTCCTACCAGACAGCCCGGGAACTGAAGATCACTTCCCGGACCGTCTTACGTATTTACTGCATTGTCATGGCGACCATACACAATAAACACTGTTACGGCCGCCTTTCTAACAGCAACCTTAGAAATCGAAGATTGCTGTTAAAATCCCCTATAGGGAAAAGAAAAAAAATAAAAAAAAAATTTAAAAAAGCAAAAAAAAGTAAAAAAAAAAAAAACACAAAAACAAAAAATAAAATAAAAACACTAAAAACCGCCCTTTTTCCCCTTTACGGGACCCAAAAACCCCCAAAAAGATCAAAAAAAATAAAGTACCCATATTTGGAAACCCCGCGTGCAAAACAACCTGTCCTATAAATATTCATATTAATTAACCCATCGGTGAACGCTTTAAAAAAAAATTTTTAAAAAAAAAAATCAAAGAATTGTGATTTTTGTTCATCCCGCAGCTAAAAAATGAAAAAAAAGCGATCAAAAACTCATAAAATGCCAAATTTTTACCAATTAAAACACCATTTCATCCCTGCAAAAAAAAGCCCCCAAACACCCCTGTATACGGAAAAAAAAAAAAGTTAGGGCTCCAAAACACGAGCATAAAAATATTTTACACAATAAAAACACTTTTTTTTTTTTTAAGTGTTTTCAAAAAAAAAAAAACTAAAAAATTTGGTTTTCGCCGAATCGAAATTACCCACAGAGTAAAGCTAACTTGTCATGGATCTGCACATGAGCCTGCAAAAAATAAAAAAAAAAAAACACTTCTAGTTTGCATATTTTCGTCACCCTTCCTTCCAAAAACGGTTTTTAAAAACTGACAAAAATTCTTGTCCCCAAAAAAATTTACCAAAAAAAAACGTCAACTCACCCGCAAAAAAACAACCCCTACACACTCCGTACACAAAAAAAAAAATAATTTAGGGCTCTCAGACTCAAAAAATCAAAACGTTTTTTTCCCTTTTTTGAATAAAAGTTTTTTTATGTGAAAACGCATAAAACATGAAAAAAATAAAAAATTTTTGGGTATCACTGAAACGAAACGACCTGCTGAGTAAACAGAATGTCATTTAAAACCGCAGGGTGACCAAATGAAAAAATAAAAATAAAAAACACTACCAAAAATTTATTTTTTTTTAAAAATGCCTCACACAAACCCCTTAAAAAAAAGGGGTTATCAAACGTCATACCCCCCATATTGTATAAAAAAAATTTCAACTCATCCCACAAAAAACAAGCCCAAATCAGCTCCATAACAGAAAAATAAAAAAGTATGGTTGCAAAAAGACAACATAAAAAACGCAATTTTTTTTAGTCCTATTGTGTAAAAGTAAAAAACAAAAAAAAACTATAAAAAATTTTAAATCTTGAAATTTTTTCCCCGCCCATATAAAGTATCCTTTTTTTTTATCCCGTATGGCGAACATTGAAGAATAAACCCCAAAAAAAAGGGGGAACTCGTTTTTTCCCCCCATTTTCATAGCCCAATACTGATAAAAAAAACATGGGAAAACCTGTCACCCAAATGACAGTAAAAAAAAAACCCCCCTAGATGAGGTCCCTGAGGGGGTTTTGAATCCAAAATGGGCGACTTCTGGAAGGGTTTTACCTGTTCTCATTTTGGGGCTTTGCAAATGCGACATGCCCCCCCCAATACGCGTTCCAAAAGCCAAAAAGCCCCCTCCCTTTTTCCCCCCGCCAGGGGCCCCCAAAAAGCAGTTTTTCAAACCCCCATGAGGGGATTGCCGAACTTTGGAAGAAATTGCGTACAAAATTTTTGGGGGCTTTTTTTCCCGGATTTCCCCGTAAAAAAAGAAACATTTTTAGCTAAAATTCAGTTTGTTTGGAAAAAAAAACATTTTAATTTTTTACCCGCTTAACACTAAAAAAAAAGAAACACCTTTGGGTCGTATACCACGCACCCCTGGATAAAATTTTTTAAGGGTGTATTTTTCCAATATGGGGGGCTTTTTTAGGGTGTTTTTAAATTTTAGCACCTTTGGGCGCGCAAACCGAAATGGCCCTAAATAAATCGTAATGAAAATGAGACCCCAAGTCCAGAGGTGCTCCTCCTATCTGGAGCTTGTGGTTGAGCCAAATATGCCCAGGCCACACTGGGGAAACTCTGAAAACGGCACAATCTGGGGGAAATATTAATTTCATTTTCCCCGATCACATCTACCGTTTCTTGTGAATAAGGATAAAAATTGAAAAAACTGCAAAAAAAGCGAAAATTTTGAAATTTCACCTCCCCCTTTGCTTTAATTCCTTGAAAACCTAAAGGTTTTTTAAAAAACTTTCCAAATTCTTTTTTGAATACTTTAAGGGATGTATTTTTTTAGATAAGTCATTTAGGGGGTATCTAAAATACGGCCAATCAAAACACTTAGAAACTGGACGGCCCTAAAAAAAGTAATTGCAAATTTTTTTGAAAATTTTAAAAATTTCACTAAAAATTTTCCCAAGCCCCCTAATGACGTAAATAAAAAAAGATATTTAAAAAAAAGATGCCAACCTACAGTAGACATATGGTAGATGCTAGTTATAAGCTATTATGAGTGGAATAACTATCTGTCTTACACACAGAAATTTTTGAAGTTTGAAAATGGTAAATTTTTCTCATTTTTGAAGATTATGTTATATTTTTAACAAATAAACAAGGACTTTTTGGACCAAAATTTCTTACCATCTTAAAGCACAATGTGTCACGAGAAAACGGTCTCTGAATCACATGGATAGGTTAAAGTGTCAAAAAGTTATTCTCGCGTACAGTGACACATGCCAGATTTAAAAAATGGGGCTCTGTCAGAGAGGCCAAAACTTGCTCCGGCGGTAAGGGGTTAAGGATATACCATAAGAAAAATTAATGATATTTAAAGAATGGAGATTCTATTGAGAAAGATCTAATGTAGATCGAAACGTCTTGTTATTAGAATCTTTTGATAAATGCGTGTTGATATGGATCCCCACATATGAAGTCGGCTTTTATATTGTCATTGGAATGATTAAAGTTTTGCAAAAAATAAAAAATAGAAAAATATTCTTGATTGTTTGAGTGCAACCTACTGTCTTCCTAAAATAATGGGGTATGTCCGAAAGGATTTGCGCATAGCAATTGTGGTGCCAATCTTCAAAACTCAGTCAAAAAGTGATCCGCGAAACGATAGACCGGTAAGTTCCACCTCTGATGTAGGTAAAACATTTGAAGGTTTTGTAAGAGATGTTATACTGGAATATCTCACTGAAAACAAATGTATAACGCCGCGCCAGCATGGGTTTATGAAGGATCGGTCCTGTCAAACTAATCTCATCAGCTTCTATGAGGAAGTTAGTTCTAGACTGGATCGTGGTGAGACATTGGATGTTATATACAATGTCCATAGGAAATAATCGTCTTTTTCCAGCAACATCCGGGGTGTAGTTAAAACGATCCAAAACTTTATTGAATGAAGTTAAAAAGTTCAAGTCATGAACAATATAGAATCATGATGTCTAAGGAACTGCCCAAGAAGCTCAGAGACAGAATTATGGCAAGGCACAGATCTGGCCAAGGTTACAAAAGAATTTCTGCAGCCCTCAAGGCTCCTAAGAGCACAGTGGCCTCCATAATCCTTAAATGGAAGAAGTTTGGGACGACCACAACTTTTCCTCGACCTGGCCATGCAGCCAAACTAAGCAATCTTGGGAGAAGAGGCTTGGTGAGAGAGGTAAAGAAGAACCCCAAGATCACCGTGGCTGAGCTCCAGAGATGCAGTAGGGAGATGGGAGAAAGTTCCACAAAGTCAACTATCACTGCAGCCTCCACCAGTCGGGGCTTTATGGCAGAGTGTGCCGACGGAAGCCTCTCAGTGCAAGACATGTGAAAGCTGCACACAGTTTGCAAAAAACACATGAAGGACTCCCAGACTATGAGAAATAAGATTCTCTGCTCTGATGAGACAAAGATTTTACTTTTTGGTGTTAATTGTAAGCGGTATGTGTGGAGAAAACCAGGCCCTGCTCATCACCTGCCCAATACAGTTTCAACAGTGACACATGGTGGTAGCAGCATCATGCTATGGGGGTGTTTTTAAGCTGCAGGGACAGGATGACTGGTTGCAATTGAAGGAAAGATGAATGCTGCCAAGTACAGAGATATCCTGGATGAAAACCTCTTCCACACGCTCTGGACCTCAGCCTAGCCGAAGGTTCATCTTCCAACAAGACAATGACCCTGAGCACACAGCTAAAATATCAAAGCAGTGGCTTCAGAACAACTCTGTGACCATTCCTGACTGGCCCAGCCAGAGCCCTGACCTAAACCCAATTGAGCATCTATGAAGAGACTTGAAAATGGCGTCCACCAACGTTCACCATCCAACCTGAAGGGAACTGGAGAGGATCTGCAAGGAAGAATGGCAGAGGATCCCCAAATCCAGATATCTACATTTCTGTTTTTTTTCCTTTCAAGATGTGTGTACATTAATGATCAAAAAAAATTAAATTTTTTGATCTTGCCAAACAGCTGCAATGAAACAAAGAGTGAAAAATGTAAAGGGGTCTGAATACTTTCCGTACCCACTGTATCTAGATTTTTGTAAAGCATTTGATACTGTGCCACATAAAAGACTGGTAAGTAAAATGAGAATGCTTGGAAAGGAGGAAAATGTTTGCAAGTGGGTAAGCAACTGGCTCAGTGATAAAAAACAAAGGGTGGGGATTAACGGTACATACTCAGACTGGATCCCTGTTACTAGTGGGGTACCATAGGACTCCGTATTGGGCCATATCCTCTTTAATATTTTCATTAATGATCTTACACATGGATTGCACAGTAGAATATCAATCTTTGCAGGTGATACTAAGCTCTGTAAAGTAATCCACACAATAGAGGATAATGTGTTATTACAAAGGGATCTGGATAAGTTGGAGGCCTGGGCAGGGAAATGGCAGATGAGGTTTAACACAGATAAATGCAAGGTTATGCACATGGGGAAGAGAAATCCATTACATGATTACATGTTAAATGGAAAAACACTGGGTAAAAGTGACATGGAGAAGGACTTGGGAATTCTGGTGGACAGTAAACTTAACTGTAGCAGCCAGTGTCAGGCAGCAGCAGCCAAGGCAAATAGTATCATGGGTTGTATAAATGCACATGATGGGAACATTATTCTCCCATTACACAAGTCACTGGTTAGACCACACATGGAATATTGTGTACAGTTTTGGGCACCAGTGCACAGGAAAGACATTGTAGAGCTTGAACAGGTACAAAGGCGGGCAACAAAATAATAAAAGGAATTGGTTTACTACAATATCCAGAAAGATTAGCAATTTTGTGGTTATTTTTTTTAGAGAAAAGACGGCTTCGTGGGTAAATAATAAATATGTTTAAATACATCAAAGGTCAATATAGAGATCTCTCCCAAGATTTATTTATACCCAGGGTCAATATAGAGATCTCTCCCAAGATTTATTTATACCCAGGGACCGGGCCGCCACACTGGCACTGAGCGCCCGCCGGGGGGGGGGCTGGTATTTCCCCCTGGTGGGCCCCGAGTACCGGCCTGTGGAGCAGCTACAGTGGCCGCAGCAGTCACATACATGCAGGCCCCCCTCACCACAAAGCTGCATGGCTGGGTCACATAGACCCAGCAATGCAGCTATCACGGCCGCCTGCGTGGTGCAGGCGGCAGCTGAGGCAGAACAGCCAGGATCTTCTGATCCTGGCTGTTCAGCCCCCTGGAGGCCGCGCAGCAGGCAGCGCGATGTGATGATGTCATCGCACCTCCTGCTCTGCAGCCCATACAGCCTGGTAGACGCCGGAAGTGGCATCCCGGAGCGGGCAGCGTGATGTCATCACGAGAGAAGAGGAGAGAAGAGGGAGAAAAAGAGACAGGTGAGTAATTTTATTTATTTATGTTTTAAATATGGGCCTCTGGCTGACTAATCAACTACTGGGGCGGCCCTACCTGGCTAATCAACTATTTGGACGGCCCTAGCTGGCTAATCAACTATTGGGGCGGCTCTACCTGGCTAATAAACTATTGGGGTGGCCCTACCTGGCTAATCAACTATTGGGGTGGCCCTACCTGGCTAAGCAACTACTGGGGCGGCCCTACCTGACTAATCAACTTTTGGGGCGGCCCTACCCGGCTATTCAACTACTAAGGGCGGCCCTACCTGGCTAATTACTAGGAGCGGCCCTACCTGGCTAATTACTATGAGTGGCCCTACCTGGCTTATTACTAGGGGCAGCTCTATCTGGCTAATTACTGGGGGTGGCCCTACCTGGCTAATTACTAAGGATGGCCCTACCTGGCTAATTACTAGGGACGACTCTACCTAGCTATTTCCTGGGGGGCAGCTCTACCTGGCTAATTACTGGAGGTGACTCTACCTGGCTAATTACTGGTGACAGCCCTATCTACCTGGCTAATTACTGGTGCCAGCCTTATCTACCTGGCTAATTACTGGTGGAAGGCCCTGTCTACTTACATAATTAATGGGGAGGCCCTGTTTACCTACTTAACTACAGGGGGCCTATGCAACTACCTTCCTAATGGGGGCCCTATATACCTATTAACTGTGTGGGGCCATATATACCTTCCTACCTACTGACTGAGTCTATATAGATACCTAATGGAGGACGATATGCTTCCCTACCTACTGTGGGGCCTTTATACTTATCTGTCCACTGAGGGGACCTATATACCCACTGAGGGGCTCACTAATTGGGATTATATACCTCTTTATCTACTGAATGAATCTGTAAACTTACCGAAGGGGCCTATTTACCTATATTCTGACATTACCTCTATATATACCTACTTTGGGAGGTCTATATACTTACCTGCCTACTGGGGGAGGACTTGTATACCTACCTAATGGGGGTCTACCTCTTTAAATGCCACTTATGACTTTTTTTCATTTCTAATTTTTAGGCTCTAACATACGCTGTTTGGGGAACAAATACTGTGTAGGGCACCAAAGGGGGCACTATTACTATTTGGGGCTCTATGGATGAGGAGTTTGTACAGAGGAGGGAATTGATAGGGAGGGGCTGGAAAAGAGAGGAGTCTAAGATGTTTTTGTGGTAAATTCTACAGGGAGTAGTGGCCAGGAGAAGAAGACATTGCATTCTGTACCGGATGGAGAAAAAAAGGGAAGAGAACAACTCAGAGAAGACTTCATGGAGTTCTGAGCCAGATAGTGAAGAAAGGGAGAAGAGAACAACTCCCATCAGAGATGACATCTCCTGTGAGTCCCTGCTGTCTGGGGTAATTTAACTTCTGTCTGGAATCAGTGCTGTATTCATGTGATATGATGTGTGTGAACTACATCCCTCAACAACCCCACTGCAATATCTGTCTCATTATACTGTGTGTTTGAATGGTATGTGTGCGAAGAGATAGCATCCCAGCTCTGTGTTTCATAATTACCCTGTGTTTATTTGTTGAGCCATTTGATCCCAAATCTTACATTGAAGTCGGTTCTCTGTGAAGGGCCATTTGTAACTCCACCTCTTTATGACACCTGAGTTCACAGATGATTTGAATGAGCTGCTGATAGCACCCTATAACTTTGACAGCTGAGGTCAATCTGACCATCGGTCAATCTAGCATCTATAGCAGTGCATGATTTGAAACTGCTAGATTTGAAAGTGATAGATTGTAAGTGATTTTAAGAAATAGGACCGAAATGGGACAGAAGTGGGCATAAGGGGGCTAGGAGGATCTTTTTTTTGTGAGTACCTAGTGTTTATAATCAACACCTCATTTACCATGCTCACTATTGCTATCTACCTTGCAGCCATCTCCCTCCTACTGTACCATCCAGTCGCACCCCCTGATAAGTCTAGCCATCTCAGCGCCTCTCTCCTTCCCTCACCCATGTATACATCCCACACACTGTTCTCTCTTTTTAACTACCACAAATCACCTCCTTGCATAGTGCCACAGAAGCGCCGCTCATACACATCACTTAACCATTTGCTGTCGCTTTTCATTCTCCTGCTTCTCGCTGCAGGAGACATCTCTCCTAATCCCGGCCCTCCTTCCTTTACTGCTCATCCCACCTCCTTCCATAGAAACCCTGCTAACCTGCTCGCTATTCGCTGTGCGTCTTTTTCTGCCCCTTTTAAATGCTTTTAAGTGCTTTGTGGAATGCCCGATCTGTTGGCAACAAACTCACTGCTGTTCATGACCTGTTTCATTCTCATTCCCTCAACCTGCTGGCTCTCACAGAAACATGGCTCCAGCACTCTGACACCGCTTCCCTTGCTGCCCTCACCTATGGCGGCCTACACTTCACCTACACCCTCAGACCTGAGAACAGGCCGGGTGGAGGAGTTGGCATACTTCTCTCTCCACACTGCACTTACCAGGTCATTCCTCCAGTACCCTCCCTCACTTTCCCCTCCTTTCAGGTCCACACCCTCAGACTCTTCCGGCCATTTTCTCTCAGTCGCGGTTGTGTATAGACCCCCCGGCTCTCCCCGCCAGTTTCTGGATCATTCCGATGCCTGGCTCCCTTATTTCCTCTCTTCTGAAATATCCACACGCATCATGTGTGATTTCAACATCCCCATAGATGACCCCATGTCTCCTTCCGCCCCTCAGCTCCTTTCACTAACCTCTTCTCTTGGCCTCTCACAGTTTACAGACTCTCCCACCCACAAGGATGGGAATTCTCTGATCTTCTATCATCTCTCATCAATTTCTAACCTCACTAATCCTCCTTATGCTCTCTCTGATCATAACCTTACCTCTTTTACTATCAATAATTCTCAGCCTTCTCTGGACACACATGCCCATCACACATTCCAAAATATCCGATCCATTAACACCCAGGACCTCATAGACACCATACAGTACTCAATGCCCCCAATCTCGTCCCTCTCCTGTCCTGACCTGGCTGTCAAACATTACAACGAATCTCTCGCAACCACCTTGGACATATTGGCACCACTCCCACACCGCACCACCAGAGTCAGACGCCGGCAGCCCTGGCACATGCCTCAGACTCGCCATCTGCAGCGATGTTCCATTTGAGCTGAGTGTCTGTGGAGAAAGTCAAAGCTACCTGCAGACTTTCTCCATTACAAATTCATGCATAGGATTTACCACACTGCCCTTCACTGTGCCAAACAAGACTATTTCACCTCACTCATCTCAACATTACACAACAACCCAAAATGACTGTTTGATACCTTCCACTCCCTCCTCAGGCCCAAAGCTCAGACCCCAGTCACTGACCTCTGTGCTGAAGACATGGCCAATCACTTCAAAGAGAAAATCGACAGTATCCGGCATAACATCTCATCTCAAACCCCAAGCAACAACCATCCTATCCCTCCCCGCACATCCCCTAGTCTGCTCTCAGCTCTTGACCCAACGACAGAAGAAGAAGTGTCCAGACTTCTCCTGTTTGTTCGCCCCACCACCTGCTCTAGTGACCCCATTCTCTCCCACCTTCTCCAGTCTATTTCTCCAGCTGTCCTCTGTCACCTTACTGCAATCTTCAACCTCTCTCTCTCCACTGGGATCTTTCCATCCTCCTTTAAACAGGCTACTAAAACCCCTTTACTAAAAAAGCCCACTCTGGACTCATCATGTGCTGCCAATTACCAACCAGTCTCTAACCTTACCTTCATCTCTAAACTCCTGGAACGCTTGGTCTACACCCGCTTAATCCGCTATCTCTCTACTAACTCTCTTCTCGATCCTCTACAATCAGGTTCCCGCACTCTACACTCCACAGAAACTGCTCTAGTTAAAGTCTCTAATGACCCCCACACTGCTAAATCTCAGGGTAAATACTCGTTGTTGGTTCTTCTGGGTCTCTCTGCAGCATTTGACACTGTGGATCACCATCTTCTCCTCAGCATGCTCTGCGCCATTGGCATACAGGACACCGCTCTGTCTTGGTTCTCTTCCTACCTCTCTGACCGCTCCTTCAGTGTCTCATTTGCAGGTTCTACTTCTTCTCCTCTCCCTCTTGCTGTTGGGGTCCCTCAGGGATTGGTTCTTGGTCCTCTCCTCTTCTCAATCTATACAGCCTGCATTGGCCAAACCATCAGTAGATTAGGCTTCCAGTACCATCTCTATGCTGGTGACACCCAATTATACACCTCTTCTCGTATAATCACCCCCGCCCTGATACAGAACACCAGTGACTGTCTGTCTGCTGTCTCTGACATCATTTCCTCCCTCTATCTCAAACTAAACCTCACTAAAACTGAACGTCTTGTTTTTCCACCATCTACTAACCAACCTCCATCTGCTATTTCTCTCTGTGTGTGGAACCACCATAACTCCTAGGCAGCAGGCCCGCTGTCTTGGGGTTATTCTAGACTCTGATCTGTCCTTCACCCCCTATATCCAATCCCTGGCCCGCTCCTGTCATCTGCACCTCAAGAACATCTCCAGAATCCGTCCTTTTCTCACCATTGAAACAACTCAAACCCTCATTGTTGCTCTTATTCTTTCTCGTCTTGACTACTGTAATTCCTTGCTTATCGGTTTCCCACACTGCAAACTCTCCCCTCTCCAATCTGTCCTGAATGCAGCAGCCAGGCTTGTCTTTCTTTCCAGCCGCTATACTGATGCCTCTACCCTGTGTCACTCGCTGCATTGGTTGCCCATCCGGTACAGAATACAGCATAAACTAATCACGTTTACCCATAAAGCTCTCCACAGCGCTGCACTGCCATACATCTCCTCCCTCATCTCTGTCTATCACCCTGCCCGCTCTCTCCGCTCAGCTGCGGACATCAAACTACAGACCACAATCATCCGAACCTCCCATGCCCGTCTTCAAGATTTTGCACGTGCTGCACCCATTCTCTGGAATATGCTACCACGTACCATCAGGCACAATCCTAGCCTTCGCAGTTTTAAGAGTGTCCTGAAAATACATCTTCTTAAGCAGGCCTACCATGATCCCTAATTGCTAACCCCCACCTTCTGTCACACACGCTTCTGTCACTCCCTACACTAGGGCACTCACAGGCACTTATCTGTATATAGATGGTGGCAGGTTCACCCAATTTTTATGTAAACCACCCCATATTTATGAAACAAGGCTGGACCATTGTAAATTTAGCAGTTCTCCCCCAGGCACCCTCATAGATTGTAAGCTCTTGCAAGCAGGGCCCTCACACCTCGTGTCTCATCTGTAAGTTCTTTTAATGTGTAATATCTGTACTTATACCCTCTAATTTGTAAAGTGCTGCTGAATATGTTGGCACTATATAAATAAAGATTATTATTATTATTATGGTGACCTGACTACTGATTGGCGGTGTTGTTGGTTATATTGGTGCTTGTATAGTGATTAGGGGTTTCTCTGCACCACTTTCTCTTTCTTGCTTGTGTTTAGGGTGCTTTACACTGAGCGTATTTTGATGCGTTTTTTCTGCAGAAATATACAGCACTAAGTGCTGTGCCTTTCTGCACAAAAAATGCGTCAAAAATGCACCAAAAACGCTCTGTGTGAACTCATCCTTAGGGTATGTTCACACAGCTTATTTTGCCACATATTTTTGCACGCATTTTGCCACATATTGCGCTTTATATGTGGCAAAATGTGTGCCGCAATTATGGTAATTCATAGCTCTCATAGACAACTATGGATTATCAATCGTATAGTACGTGTGGGGAGTGAAATGACATGACGCCTCTGACAATGCGACAAGTTGGGGCCGGCGGCTTTGGAATTACGCGCTGGTCAGCGTGTGGTTCCAAAACACACGCCGTATTATACTATATGCGCCGCAATAAGGCGTGTGAACATACCCTAATAGTGTTTATTTTAGAAAGTGGTGAGGTGCGTGAACAAGGGAAATTTTATAAGCAGATATTGTATGTGGGCTGGTGGGGGCTTTGTGCCAGGGCTGCTTTTTATTTCCAGTCCACCCCTGGTTAAAAGGCCTTTAAGGCATCTATGTTTAGGCACAGCACATGTTACCTGCAACACCTTATCTTGAAAGATGGATACATTAGAGGCCTTTAACCCCTTAGATGCTGTGATCAATAGCAATTGCAGCCAGTGAGGGAGTTGACAGTATATATAATACTAAATATATATATTATACAAATACAGAGAGACTGGAGGAGTCACAGAAAGGCAAAGAAGTGGATGTCCTTGGGCTACATCACACACTGATGACCGCTTCATTGTAAACAATGCCCTGCGGATTTGGATGATGAATGCCACACAACTCCAGGCATGTTTAAGGGAGGCGAGAGGCACCTAGTGTCACGTCAGACCATTTGTAACCGCTTACATCAGTGTGGTCTGACCTGAAAGATAAGGCACTGTAGGTGCCATAAACAGGCAAAGTGTGTCTGTGTAATGTGTATACATATGTATACCCTCATATTTGTGACCTTATACGGTGCCGATATATATGATGGAGCCGGAGGTGCAGAAGCCCGAGGGCTGCAGGAAATAAAGTAAACTTAGTGTGGGGAGCAGAGCAGGAGAGACCGAGGTAGGGAGTCAGGAGCCTCAATCTTGGTCCAGCACAGGTGAAGACGGCAGAGAGCAGTGCGCAGTCTGAGTTCTCAGCTCTGGCGCTGCTCCTATATATGACAGAGGTGCTGTCTAGGCCGCTCCTCCTTTTTTACGCCGCTGGGAAGAGTAACACCCAGTTGACAATTTATTTGTAAATTTCAAGGAAGAATAACAGAGGAATGGTCAAACAAAGAGCTTCAGAAACAAAGTTACAGAAGCATTTTTTCCATGTAGAATACAATTATTTACTAAAACAGGCAAATCAGAATGAATGGGTAATCTTTCATTTCTACTGTGGTAATGAAGCAGTTGAATTAAACAATTGGTGCCATATTTACTGGTGGTCCCAGTATTGATACACACTGGGGCCTATGTATGACTACTGTCTAGCAGTAAGACTGTTTTTGTTGCCCATAGCAACCAATCAGAGCTCATAGCAACCAATCAGCGTTCAGCTTTCATTTCATATAGTGCTGTGAAAAATAAAAGTTTAGCTCTGATTGGTTGCTATGGGCTCTGATTGGTTGCTATGGGCTCTGATTGGTTGCTATAAGTTCTGATTTGTTGCTATGGGCAACAAAGACAGTCTTACCACTAGACAGTTTTCATACATAAGGCCCAGTGTGATCACTGGCAGAAGTTGCCACCTATCCTGAAGGAGCAGTTCCGACAAGAGGAAGCGCACATAACCTTATCTCACAGACAATGAGTTTTGGCGCGGGGGCGGGATGATGGGTAGGTGAAGATAGGCGATCGGTTTGGAATCCACTTCATCCCAGACAGGAAAGGGGCCTAAAGAGGTTTGGAATGGGCTGAATTTTCTATAAAGGGGCTCTATATGCCTTATTTGCCTAAGTCACCAGCATATCTTGTTCCAGTCCTGCATTGGCCCAGTAATGGCCATTTTTATTTACAAAAGTTGGAAGCAATGTAATCACCAATGAGGTCTCATCTGCATCTGCTAATGCTCCAGCCTCACCAGTGATATCCTCCGTGATGTCACCAATGGGGCAATGTCCTGAATTTGCTTCATGTGGTCAACAGGCCTTAACAAATAACAATGGCAGTAAATTATTATTGCATTGTGTGTTGTGAAAGGTACGTTGTACTGCGGAGCATGGCCATGGCCAACAAATTTACACATTCCCACCTGAACAATTAACCCCTCAACATTCCTTTCGAGGTTTCGCATATTATGCATAGTGAGTGGTAAATTCCACCCCCCACCCCCACACTTTAGAGAATTTATCTGGACAGTTCCTGCCGTTACACACAATTTTATTGTATGGAATAATTGTAAGAACCAAATTTCTCCATTGGAACAAAGTATATAACCTCGAATCTATCCAGCACGGCGCTATTGCCTTTCTAGCCAGGACTCTCTGAGGAAAGTTCTCAGGTTGTGTTAACAGAATTCCTTGTTGTCTATTCTGAACAGGCAAACCTTCCGGAGTGAAAGGCACAACTGAAAGAAGAAACCTGGGACAGAAAATCAACCTCCAAAATGCCTGTATATAAGGACAATCCCATATCATGTGCCAGAAGTTTAAGCGATCTGCTATGCACCAATAAGGGCAGGAGAAGGACTCAGGAGTAAAACAGACGAGGATAATTTACTGTCAAGGCGGTGACTATGGAACTTTCTGCCACAAGAAGTTGTAATGGTGGATTTATTAAATTCAGATGCCTTTCGTGAAAAATATAATATAACAGGTTACGCGTTCTAGATTTTGGAGATGGTATATTGATCCAGCGGTTATTCTGATTGCTATATTTGGAGGCACGAAGGAATTTTTCCTCAGGGGGCAATTGGCATCCGGCTCTTAGGGGTTTTTAGCTTCCTCTGGTTCAACACAGTAGAGTTATAGTTTGGACTCGACGGACCTGCATCTTTTTTCACCCTTATCAACTAACTCTAAGGGCGACATGTCCCAACACGCCAACGTTGGTTATTTGGCGTATGTGTCTCCCGATTTTGTAGTGTACTCTAAGTGTACGGTGGTTGTCAGCACATTGTACGCCATCTTTTGTGTGGCTGTATGCGTCTTTTTTAGCCGTATGTGTGCGCCACATTCGTATGGGGCTTACGCTGTCGGCTGTTTTCTACGTGTGATTTTAGGCGCATCGCGGCATTTTGTCATGCGTGAGTGTGCGCTTTTTTTGGCGGCTGGTGGCGTCAGAGTTGCATTGTCCGAACTTTCGTCATTCGTGGATGACAAAAGTTCAGCGCATTGATATGTGTGAAAATTTGTGCGCATAACCTGACACTTTGCAAATACACCCCCTTTTTTATTTATTGCTCCGGGGTTCATTGCAGAACGATATCCTGTACTTAGTTCTGGCTGCTGGTTGAAGCTGTAGATCGTGCGCCTACTGTGTGCGCTCTGATGTTGAATGTTGCTCCCAACTCTGCTCAAATGCCCCAAAAGCAAATACGAATGCCAGAAAGGGTGCATAAGCATGTGTCCCAATCCATACATGCGCCATGAAGACAATATGCGCTCCAAAACAAACCTACGCGCAGTTAACAAATGCATAAAACTAACGAATGCGCCTAATTTTGATGCATACAAGCCGGAACGCCCAAACAACACACTCGCCGAAAAGGCGCAACACTTAAAACATTCCGACAGACGCAAATACAACCACTTTACAAAACAAGCGCAGAATAAATTAGGAAATAAATTTCGAGTATACAATACTTTATGCCATATTCAAACTGGCGTACGGACGCCACTATTGGGACATGTCACCTTAATTGTCTAAGTGCAGATGTGTATGCAGTGTAGGATTGGGGTGTCTAGGGCCCACAGGTGGAGTTGACTCTGGCAGCCCAGCAGTTGAGCTGTTTCTGGGCACACCAGTGGAGTTTACTTACCTACAGCTACTGTAATTGACGGTACCTGCCTCCTATACTCTGCATCTTGCTTTTTGTCTCTCTTTCTCTGCTTTCTTGCCTCTTCTGAGGATATATAGACAGTTAAAAACAACTCCAGGTCTACCATGTTCAGGGGCCAACCCAAGGGTTTCCCCTATTCCCCTGTGGGCCAGTCCGAGCCTGTGTGTACGTAGAAAGTAGGAGCACAATATTGAAAATGATGGTGTCATTATGATGTGGTGTTTTATCATCCTTAAAGGACCAGTCTGCATTGTTTCTCTTTGTATACCGGTTGGCAGTTTACCTAGTTCAAAGTGTAATTATGGTTGTGGGTCAACCATTACCTTTGAATGACTATGACTTTGTGCCACTCCCGTTGCCATCTTGGACAGAAGATAAGTTGCTTCCTACTTCTCCTTCTTTCTCTAGTAAAAGGGTTATGCTACTGCATGCACTCCCCAAAGTTTACTACAGCCCCAGAAGTCAATATGTTTGGCACTGGAGATGTGGGCTGCAAGTTCCTGAGGGGAGGATTCATGCTACTGATGTAATCCTGTAGTTTGTAGGAAGCGGTCATGAGTTTAGATCGTGGGCACGTGACCAGATGGAAAGAAATTCACAGGCAAAAATGTGAGTAAAGAAAACAGACATAATGGTGTTTACTTATATCTACATGATCTTTATGTGAAGCCTAAAGAAAAAAAAAAGAAAAAAAGCAGAGTGCTTCCTTAAACCAATGTCCCACCATTTGTTTGCTAAAAAATGCAGTT
Organism: Phyllomedusa bahiana; assembly: GCA_025379985.1. NCBI lineage: Eukaryota > Metazoa > Chordata > Amphibia > Anura > Hylidae > Phyllomedusa > Phyllomedusa bahiana. The sequence goes on along the minus strand of JAODAL010000726.1, from coordinate 101,645 downwards.
CCTGCTCAAGAGTACTACTCAAGTTCCTATAAAACCAGAATTGGGCCCCCTAATTTCTAAGGGCTCCATAGCAGTCGCATGGTTTCCTCTATTGTAAATACCCTAGGCTAGGTGGCAGTAGTACTGATTTTTTCCAACCTCTGAGTTGCCATTGTTTCTCAAGGGATATTTGGACATCGGGCACAGTGAGAGAAGTTTTTCACTTTGTAACAAGGCATTATGGGAAAGGAGCTGAGAAGCTTGGATGTAACAAATCCTCAATCCGCTTTTGACCCACTGGGTCTTGAGAAAGCAAAAAGGATATTTAGCCAAGCCAGTATCTCTCATCTGCAGACAGCTGTTTCGGGATGTTTGTCCCTCATCAGTGCAGAGCAGAGCAATACTGGCTGGCTGTGTGGGAGGCAATGAGTGGCTCAGAAAGGGGAACATCTCTCCTTGAGACAATGAGCGCACCGAATGGTGTGTAGAGTTTGAATTGCCTTTTTGCCCTGTACTAAGCATCTGCATATCACAAGGCATTATGGGAAAGGAGCTGAGAAGCTTGGATGTAACAAATCTTCAATTCGCTTTTGACCCACCCGGTCTTGAGAAAGCAAAAGGGATATTTAGCCAAGCCAGTATCTTTCATCTGCAGACAACGCTGTTTCGGGATGTTTGTCCCTCATCAGTGCAGAGCAGAGCAATAATGGCTGGCTGTGTGGGAGGCAATGAGTGGCTTAGAAAGGGGAACATCTCTCCTTGAGGCAATGAGCGCACCAAATGGTGTGTAGAATTTGAATTGCCTTTTTGCCCTCTACTAAGCATCTGCATATCACAAGGCATTATGGGAAAGGAGCTGAGAAGCTCAAGCGCCCTCTGTTGGATGTAACAAATCCTCAATCTGCATTTGACCATTTGTAACAAAATCATTAGAAATGGGTTTGGTCTATGTACCAGCCATGATCACTAGACCACCTTTCCTGGAGAAGAAAAACTTTTTGTGAATGAAAGATCTTGCCTATCTCCTACATATCCAAGAATTGTACTGCATTTTGAAGGATCTGATTTCATCTATGACTGGGCACAGAGATTAAGTCTGAACTCAAGAAGCAAAGACAAGAAGCTGTTGTTCTTGACATAAATACTTCAGAATTTTAGTCAAAAGGGTGGAAGCCTTAGTCACCATTACTGCGGTGTGTGTAAAGCTTTGTTAAGCTCTCTCATATGAATCCAGTCGGCCAGTTGGGGCAGGTTTAAAGTTAATTTGAAGGAATATCAAAGTACAATAGCTTGCAGGAGCTAAGCAAGTAACAGCCTGCTGCGGAAAGTGTTACAGCTAGGGCTGACTGCTGATACATCTCATAGAAACATTTCATACATGCTTGTATAAGCACAGCGGGATATGGATTGTGCAATGACGTGGTTTATAGCAGGAGCCAGACGTAAATGTTCATTACATTTTATATCTCTACTTAATTGATCTGGTTTCAGACTTCAGATGGTTTTTCCAACCATTCCCACTGGATAAATAATGGATGTAATTAATGTAAAAGGAGGAACCTTATCCTTGGCTTGGCCTTCATTGATGTGGTCCACATGAGTGGCCTTCAACCTGCAGTTCACAAGCTACATGGTGCTCACCAACCAATTTGATATGTTTTGCATTAAAGGGGTTGTCTCACTACAAGGATTGCTTTTTATGTTAAAGATATTTCAAAAACAAGTCACTTTGCAATATATGTCCATTAACAGTGTCCTACCTATTCCTAGATATCCCCTCTTGTATGGGCTGCATCAGCTCCTTAGGTTGCTATAGCTACAGACCTGTTCAATCTCTCCTGATAGGCTGCCAGCGCTGGTCGCTACAGCTACAGACCTGGTTTCTACTGCAGCCTAGTAGAAGCCAGTAAACACGTCCCTGAATTCAAAGTGAAACCAAGAAAACAGGACTGAGGTAAGATGAATCAATATAGTGAGACAACCCCTTTCAGGAATATAGATGTCACAGGTGCCCCTGTGACCCTCATCCCGAATGTCGGGCAGCGGGCGCGCTTGCTCAGCCAGCCAGCCAGGTCCCTGCTTACTTACCCGGCCGCGCTCCTGCCGAAGCTCCTGTCCCGACGCGCACGTCCCCGCCTCCTAGGGTGTGCGCGCGCCAGGTCTGTTAAATTTAAAGGGCCAGCGCACCGGTAATTGGGTATTGCCGGTCGCTGCCCCTATTTAAGCCTGCCCCTTCCTGACATGGTTCTCGGATCTTTAGTGCCCTATTAGCCTATTGAGAAAGCGTTCCTTGTCTTGCCGTGATTCCTGTGTACTGTACCGTCTTGCTTCCGTCCTTCGACCACGAACCTCTGCCGCCTGTCCTGACCTAACGCCTGTCCCCGACTAAGAGCCTGCCTCACGATTCTGTACCACGCTCAACCTTAGCTGCCATCGCAAGCAAGTCACGTCAGGGGTAGCGACCTGGTAGACTCCCGCCGCAGCAAGTCCATCCCGCTTTGCGGCGGGCTCTGGTGAATACCGGGACCTACTTAGACTCCGCTCCCTGGCGTGGCTATTGCCATTGCTTGCGGGGGTCCAGCGGATCCACTACCGCTGCCCGTGACAATAGATTTACTTGTGTCTACAAATAGATGTTTGTAGACACAAGTGAATCTATATTCAGAAAATCAATTTGTATTGTATCCCTGAGGAAGTGCGTCAAGAGGGCGCATGAAACGCGTAGGATCTCATTAAGTTTTATATGATTTTTATCTTTCGCCAATAAAATTACACATTAGTATATTCTAAATTGAGTAGAGCTATTGAAGAAAGCACCCCAGCGCTGGATTTCTTCCATATGTATATTTTTGGGGTTATTTAAACACCATTAGTTTGAAAATATTAATCCATGGAGAGTCGAGAGTGCTCCTAAGAGACGGAAGGTGGCGGCTTGGATGCGTTTTCTTCAACATGGAGGTTTTTTAATGAGTTGTACCATTACAGGGTTATATGATAGAGGAGGAAGCTGAGCTCTGTGATATATAGGGTTATATGATAGAGGAGAGAAGCTGAGCTCTGTGATATATAGGGTTATATGATAGAAGAGAGAAGCTGAGCTCTGTGATATATAGGGTTATATGATAGAGGAGAGAAGCTGAGCTCTGTGATATATAGGATTATATGATAGAGGAGGGGAGCTGAGCTCTGTGATATATGGTTATATGATAGAGGAGAGAAGCTGAGCTCTGTGATATATTAGGTTATATGATAGAGGAGAGGAGCTGAGCTCTGTGATATATAGGTTTATATGATAGAGGAGAGAAGCTGAGCTCTGTGATATATAGGGTTATATGATAGAGGAGAGGAGCTGCGCTCTGTGATATATAGGGTTATATGATAGAGGAGAGAAGCTGAGCTCTGTGATATATTAGGTTGTATGAAAGAGGAGAGGAGCTGAGCTCTGTGATATATAGGGTTATATGAAGGAGGGAGAGAAGCTGACCTCTGTGATATATAGGGTTATATGATAGATGGAAAGAAGCTGAGTTCTGTGATATGTAGGGTTATATGATAGAGGAGAGGAGCTGAGCTCTGTGATATATAGGGTTATATGATAGAGGAGAGAAGTTGAGCTCTGTGATATATAGGGTTATATGATAGAGGAGAGAAGCTGAGCTTTGTGATATATATGGTTATATGATAGAGGAGAGAAGCTGAGCTCTGTGATATATAGGGTTAGATGATAGAGGAGAAGCTGAGCTCTGTGATATATAGGATTATGTGATAGAGGAGAGAAGCTGAGCTCTGTCATATATAGGGTTATATGATAGAGGAGAGAAGCTGAGCTTTGTGATATATATGGTTATATAATAGAGGAGAGGAGCTGAACTCTGTGATATATTAGGTTATATGATAGAGGAGAAGAGCTGAGCTCTGTGATATATACGGTTATATGATAGAGGAGAGAGAAGAGCTGAGCTCTGTGATATATAGGGTTATATGATAGAGGAAAGAAGATGAGCTCTGTGATATATAGGGTTATATGAGAGAGGAGAGAAGCTGAGCGCTGTGATATATATGGTTATATAATAGAGGAGAGGAGCTGAGCTCTGTGATATATAGGGTTATTGGATCGAGGATAGAAGCTGAGCGGTGTGATATATATGGTTATATAATAGGGGAGAGGAGCTGAGCTCTGTGATATATAAGGTTATATGATAGAGGAGAGGAGCTGAGCTCTGTGATATATAGGGCTATATGATAGAGGAGAGAAGCTGAGCTCTGTGATATATAGGGTTATATGATAGAGGAGAGGAGCTGAGCTCTGTGATATATAGGGTTATATGATAGAGGAGAGGAGCTGAGCTCTGTGATATATAGAGTTATATGATAGAGGAGAGAAGCTGAGCTGTGTGATATATAGTTGTATATGAGAGGGGAGAGGAGCTGAGGTCTTTGTAATATAGGGTTATATGATAGAGGGAGAGAAGCTGAGCTCTGTGATATATAGGGTTATATGATAGGGGAGAGAAGCTGACCTCTGTGATATAGAGGGTTAAATGATAGATGGAGAGAAGAAGAGTTGGGTGATATGTAGGGTTATATGATGGTGGAGAGGAGCTGGGCTCTGTGATATATAGTTTTATATGATAGAGGAGAGGAGCTGAGCTCTGTGATATATAGGGTTATATGATAAAGGAGAGAAGCTGAGCTCTGTGATATATAGGGTTATATGATAGAGGAGAGGAGCTGAGCTCTGTGATATATAGGGTTATATGATAGAGGAGAGAAGCTGAACTCTGTGATATATACAGTAGGGTTATATGACAGAGGAGAGAAGTTGAGCTCTGTGATATATAGGGTTATATGATAGAGGAGCTGAGCTCTGTGATATATAGGGTTATATGATAGAGGGAGAGAAGCTGAGCTCTGTGATATATAGGGTTATATGATAGAGGAAAGAAGCTGAGCTCTGTGATATATAGGGTTATATGATAGAGGAGAGAAGCTGAGCTATGTTATATATAGGGTTATATGATAGAGGAGAGAAGCTGAGCTCTGTGATATATAGGGTTATACGATAGAGGAGAGAAGCTGGGCTCTGTGACATATAGGGTTATATGATAGAGGAGAGGAGCTGAGCTCTGTGATATATAGGGTTATATGATAGAGGGAGAGAAGCTGAGCTCTGTGATATATAGGGTTATATGACAGAGGGAGAGGAGCTGAGCTCTGTGATATATAGGGTTATATGATAGAGGGAGAGGAGCTGAGCTCTGTGATATATAGGGTTATATGATAGAGGAGAGGAGCTGAGCGTTGTGATATAAAGGTTTATATGATAGAGGAGAGATGCTGAGCTGTGTGATATATAGGGTTATATGATAGAGGAGAGAAGCTGGGCTCTGTGATATATAGGGTTATATGATAGAGGAGAGGAGCTGAGCTCTGTGATATATAGGGTTATATAGGGAGAGAAGCTGAGCTCTGTGATATATAGGGTTATATGATAGAGGAGAGGAGCTGAGCTCTGTGATATATAGGGTTATATGATAGAGGAGAGGAGCTGAGCTGTGTGATATATAGGGTTATATGATAGAGGAGAGAAGCTGAGCTCTGTGATATATAGGGTTATATGATAGAGGAGAGAAGCTGAGCTCTGTGATATATAGGGTTATATGATAGAGGAGAGGAGCTGAGCTCTGTGATATATAGGGTTATATGATAGAGGAGAGAAGCTGAGCTCTGTGATATATAGGGTTATATGATAGAGGGAGAGGAGCTGAGCTCTGTGATATGTAGGGTTATATGACAGAGGGAGAGGAGCTGGGCTCTGTGATATATAGGGTTATATGATAGAGGGAGAGGAGCTGAGCTCTGTGATATATAGAGTTATATGATAGAGGAGAGAAGTTGAGCTCTGTGATATATAGGGTTATATGATAGAGGGAGAGGAACTGAGCTATGTGATATATAGGGTTATATGATAGAGGAGAGAAGCTGAGCGCTGTGATATATAGGGTTATATGAGAGAGGAGAGAAGCTGAGCGCTGTGATATATAAGGTTATATGAAAGAGGAGAGAAGCTGAGCTCTGTGATATATAGGGTTATATGACAGAGGAGAGAAGGTGAGCTCTGTGACATATAGGGTTATATGATAGAGGAGAGGAGCTGAGCTCTGAGATATATAAGGTTATATGATAGAGGAGAGAAGCTGAGCTCTGTGATATATAGGGTTATATGACAGAGGACAGGAGGTGAGCTAAGTTTATATACTGTATATAACAATGTAAAAAAGTTACCGTACACATATTTGGTATTGCCACTTCCGTAAAAGTCCGATTTATTAAAATATCATTTATCCCAAATGCTGAACACCATAGAAGAAAACAAATTCCAAACGCCAAAGTTGCTTTTTTTTTCAATTTCATTTCACCTAAAAATTGAAATAAAAAGTAATCAATAAGTCACATCTATCCCAAAATGGTACCAATAAAAACTACACAAAAGCAAAAATATTTATTGGTCACAGAAAAAAGCGCAGCAGCGCAGATTTACGAAGCTGAGAATGTTTGGCGTTTTGTAACAGTACTAAAACGTAATGAACCCTACATATTTGGTATTGGAATTGTATCAACCTACAAAAGACACATCTGAAGAGTCAACTCCATAAAAACAAAACCCCCACAAACTTGGCGCAAGTTTTTTTTTCACAATTCACTCCACATATAATTTTTTTCCATTTTTCCCAGTATATTCTATGGTACGGTGGGTGACACCATTAGAAAAATCCTGCAAAATAAAGACCATTATATGCGTATAGATGGAGAAATTAAAAAAAAGGAAGGCAAAGAGGAAAAAGGAAAAGCCATATTATTATGACTAGCTGTCAGGAAGAGGTTAAATTGGGGCTTCTCTGAGCAAGTTCATGTGTGGCTAATATTAGGGCTTCATTAAAAGCCTACTAGCTCATAAATGGCCTAGGCAAGCAGAGCACATCTTGAAATTATATTGTACTTTTTATTTTATTTACATAAGGCCAACATATTCCACAGCGTTGTACAGAGATTATTATGACTTGTTCTCTGTCCTCATTGGGGCTCACAATAAAAATTTTAAATTTACTACTCACCAGTATGTGTTTTGAAATGAAGGATGTAACCAGAGCACCTGGAGGATAACCATGCAACCATTTGGACACAGTACCCAGTGCTGCAAGGCAGCGCTAGCTCAGTGTGCTGCAGCAGGATCATCAGGTTCTTGAGCATGGCAGACAGAGGGGGAGCCACCACCATCTTACAGGGACCATCTGGCAGTGAATATACTACTGTCTTACTGTTCATTGTCACTGGGCCCCACAGTATGGCGCTAGCTCTGACCCTAATGATTGTCAATACCATGCACCACTTCGGGACAGTCTGCGTCCCCCAGAGATTGGAGGCTCTGTACATTTTTTTCACTTTTCTACACTGAAAGGGGCATTATTAAAGATGGGAGAGGGGGCCCTATCTAGACCTTACCTACCTACCTGGGGCCTCGGCTGTCTACACTCAATCATGGGATCTTACCTACATATTTATCTGGGACATTGCCTACCTATCTACCTACCTGGGGCCTCAGCTGCCTACCCTCCTTCATGGGGTCTTACCTACATATCTACCTGGGACATTGCCTACCTACCTATCTACCTACCTGGGGCCTAGGCTGTCTACCCTCCTTCATGGGGTCTTACCTACATATCTACCTGGGACATTGCCTACCTACCTATCTACCTACCTGGGGCCTAGGCTGTCTAGCCTCCTTCATGGGGTCTTACCTACATATCTACCTGGGACATTGCCTATCTACCTACCTACCTGGGGCCTCAGCTGCCTACCCTCTTTCATGGGGTCTTACCTAAATATTTATCTGGGACATTGCCTACCTATCCAATCTACCTACATGGGGCCTCACCTTCCTACCCTCCTTCATGGGGGTCTTACCTACATATCTACCTGGGACATTGCCAACCTACCTATCTACCTACATGGGGCCTCAGCTGCCTACCATCTTTCATGGGGTCTTACCTACATATTTATCTGGAACATTGCCTACCTATTCTATCTACCTACCTGGGGCCTCAGCTGCCTACCCTCCTTCATGGGGTCTTACCTACATATTGATCTGGGACATTGCCTACCTATCCAATCTACCTACATGGGGCCTCATCTTCCTACCATCTTCCATGGGGTCTTACCTACATATTTATCTGGGACATTGCCTACCTATCCTATCTACCTACATGGGGTCTCAGCTGCCTACCCTCCTTCATGGGGGTCTTACCTACATATCTACCTGGGACATTGCCAACCTACCTATCTACCTAAGTGGGTTCTTGCCTACTATCTATCTGGAACCTTACCTTCTATATGAAGCGGGCCCTATTGAATGGTTTGCTCTGGGGCTCAGCCATTTCTAGTTACTCCCCTGGTACCAAGAGCTTCAAGTTATGAATGTGGCTAATCAGATTAAGAAAACAATGGATACCAAAGTGTAGACAGTGACATGATTAAGATTGTGGATGTCCTATTTTTGCAAGATAGTCAGTTCTTTGGGATAAATTACAGACTAATATAACAATATAGAAAGCAGATTTGTGTTCTCACTTGACCCGTAGCTTTACAGCGTCCATTTTATGTAATTGCTTTTATTCGCTGTAACAACTGGTGTCTGCCCTGAGGCCCATTAAGCAATTCCTGTTCCATTATCAGGCAGGAGTGGCCCATTATGTCATGGGATGGAGCAGCCCTCTATTAGAGTGTCAGCCACAGTGACTAATATTATGAAATGCCTCATCTAAATCATATGGTTCGTTACAAAACATTCTGCTTTACTTAATTACTGCTCTGAAAAGACAGACTGTCTTACGAGTGCAGTTGGTGGGGCTGACGTGGCCTACTTATTGGCCGCCTAATGTAGTTTTGGTCATCTGACTCGTGTATGACATGAAGGCACTACGTTATACCATGGTGATATTTATTTTAATTTCAGGGAGATGTATGTGAAAATGTGTTTTAATTGCACAACCTTTGACAAAAAGCCTAAGTAGGTGCTATGAGCCTATGATGAGAGGGGCTATGGGCACCATCTCTTCTTCCCAATGAGTGACACTGAACCTTTGGAGAGCCAAAAAGAAGAGGTCCCTGAAAAGTAATGGATGCCTATGGCTGACGAGACCGGACCTGCAAAATTACACAGCTCATGATAAGTGTCTGTGACCCAGGGCCTTTTGACATGCCCAAGTTCTGTACAAAAAAATTCTCAAAATTGTAACTAATAACTAAGTCCTGCCCCTACCACCATTTTCACACCCCATCAAAATGTAGAAATTTTGTGAGGTATGTTGGTTAAAGAGGTTGTCTCGCTACAAATATTAGCTTTCAACATGTTGGGATCACTAAATAAAGATGTTTTCCAAATATATTGCATTGTTCATTTTTTTTTTGTTAAGGAGCTACAAGTGATTTTATCACCTTCTGTGCTCTCTCTGGTTCCCCAAGTGACCGACCTGTGTACTTCTCCCCCCCTGCTGTTTGTTCTATCTGATAGCAGGGAGTGAAGTCATCACACAGGTCCCAGCAGCTCACAACTTCAGACAGTGAGAGCTTGTTTGTTATCTGATCTTTCAGACAAAAGCCAGTAATTACTGCTGTTTACTTTAACTCAGAAGCTTCCCTGGTCCTGACAGCATGAGATTTATCTAATTAGCAGAAGTCTGAATACACGGAGCTCATATGCTAATTACAGACAGCTTGACCAGGAAGTGACAAAGCAAAGCAGCATTATTTCATTCATGCATCCTATGAAACTCTGAGATGAGACAACCCCTTTAAGTAACAATAAATAGTTGCAATGCTCAACCTGGCTTTGTGTGAGGAGCCTGCCTGTAACTGCACCACGCTCCAGACACCGCTGTGACCAAGGAAAAATTCTAGTCTGAAACGTGTCAGCGCGACTTTTGTATGTATCCTGTGTTGGATTATGTTCTAATAAAATAAATGGATCTTACCCCTCTGGAAGCTTCTTTTCCTGGGTGGCACCCCTTTAAGTAAAGCCCTGCATTTAGACCTCTGTTGTGTGTCCATCTACACGTCAAGGGTTTACAGTCTGTATTTCAGGCAGTTTTCTGATTCTGAAACTGGTGAAAAACCAACTGTTAACTGTTTTCATAGGCCTAAATAGAAAATCTGAGCTGTAGTCTACACAGCTCACATTTTCTGAGGTCGGTTTTCAAATCTGAAAACGGTGTAAAAAAAACTTGGAGCATGGACATTCTTCTGCTGGATTTCTGACGGAACATGTATTGTTCAATGTCAATGGGCTGGCCAAATCCAAAAACTGACCGCAAAATCCGCAACCAAAATCACACCAAAAACCAATTGTAAAATACCGCTTGATTCTGTTACAAAATCTGACCAGTATTTTACAATTGCCATGTGAACCTAGCCTTACTATAGATACCTATATCCACAAGGGCTCATGGGAAATGAGCTAGGGCTATGCAGTGTCTCCTATTGGATGTAGCTTTCCTCAAGTCACATCCGACCAACTGAGCCTTGCAATGTGATGAGAGCCAAACAGATATTCATCTGCAGAAACTGTAGATACCCAGTAACACTGTAGCATTTTTTTTTTAATTATTAAAAAGTTTAATTTCAAAACTGAAACAGAAGCACAAATCTATTATATAGTGCAAATATAGTCAATACAAAGTACATGTAGTTGAGAACAGACAAAACCAAAAAAGATTATACTTACAGGAAGGTCAATACCAGAGTTGTATGACAATAAAAAAAATTATTTGACCTTCGCTATATACCTAAAGGGGTTCTACGGGACTTTTTATTTGTTATACGGGGCACAACTGTATTATATTAAACTTTGTAATTTATATTTATTAAATATATATGTGCAGAACAGGCAAAGAGCTTTGTCTCCCCCTCCACCCTATCTCCTGCAAACCCTGTGACGTTCATTGATCACATGGCCTCAATGAAAGTTTTGTTATCACTCCGTGGGTTTGCTTTGAAGCCAGGCTCAGCTCAGGAACACTTCCCTGTAGTGGGTGTCACCTGAGCAGAGAACGATCTCCCTGGATTCACTCCTGTCAGCCTGTAGCAAGTACCATACATTAGAGTAATTACAGGGGAGGGGGAACTGTTTGTTTATCTTTGAGTCCTGCCAGCAGAACTTACTAACAGTAATGAGAGCAGAGGACAGCAGTTCAGAGCTGGGGGATTGTGTACTGCTTTATACAGTTAACATAGTGACTAATATATCCTAGCTATCATCATCATCATGACAGCAAGTACAGAGCTGGGGGAATTAAACACTAATGTCAGCACATCACAGCAGTGATAACTGTGAAAGGAAGTCCTCGATTGCAATGCAGTCTGGGACTTGTAGGAAAGAGATGCAGGAGAACTACTGACACTCCCACAAGCAGGAGGTTTCACTGCAAAAAGTGGATCTATCTGGATGATAGACGAATAGGGAGGCAAAAGAAAAGAACCAAACACATGAAGGTGGAATATCTTTACTTTTCCATATAAATGCTTTCTATAGTGTTCTATAAAATCTTTAAATTCCCAGATAACCCATTGAAAATGATTGTCCAATTGTAAAAATTAAACAAAATATTGTAGTGGAGAGGGGATAAAAATATTTAAAAAACACCACTGAAAGAGACCATTGGTGCCTGTGAAAGTCATGAAGAGCGGACCAAAGCAAGGTGAGTTTTCTGTATTTCTACCCTTTCCCTGCCCACTAAAATGTTTTTTAAAGAAAAAAAAACGCCATTAAGGGGATTGTCCATAAGGGGACGATCACACGGTGTATTATTTATGCCATGTACTGCCGCACCGTAAACACATTCGTTTCACTTTTGAAAACGAGACGCACTGGCTTCAGGTACATTTCTTCCTCCTATACTTTACTTTTATGGTCCGTACCTTGACATGTCAATTCTTTTCAGGTGCGCACTAAAATATGAGAGTAAAATATGTGTGATTGACGACACGTATTTTACATTGTAGTCTATTGTACATTGCTAATGTATTGTACATTGCTTTGGCCGTAGTTCGGCAAAATATACACAAAAATAAGTGCCACAATATGCCGTATGAACATAACCCCTGACATCCAGGGACTCACAGGAGACATCTTAGCAGAGTTGTTCTTTTTTCCTTTTCTTCTTCATCCGCCCCAGAACGCCATGACGACTTCTCCCGGCCATAACTCGGCCCTGCAGAATTTAACGCACAAACATCTTAGAATAATCACTTTATCAGCACTTTGCTACCAATTCCTATCTCTGGTATGGGTGCCCCCCCATTCAGTAAGTAGTGTTTCCCACCATTAAGTAGGTAGGTAGATAGGTATATGGACTCCCAGTAGTTAGTTGTATAGATCCTAGTAGGTAGGTGTATAGGCCCACTGTAGGTAGATATACAGACCCCGATAGGTAGGTATATATGCCCCCTTTAGGTAGTTATACAGTCCCCTGAAGGTAGGTGTATATGCCCCCTTGTAGGCAGGTATATAGTCCCCTATAGGTAGTTATATATGCCCCCTATAGGTAGATATAAATGCCCCTTGTAGGTAGGTATGCAGCCCCCTGTAGGTAGATAGATTGCCCCCTATATATACAGCCCTGTATATACAACCCCCTATAGGTAAGTACACAGTCTCCTGAATCTATAGCTCGATGTAGGTAGGTACAGAGCCCTCTGTATATGTAGCCCCCTGCAGTTAGGTAAACAGCTATCTGTATATATAGCCTCCTGTAGGTACATATACAGCCCCATGTATATATAGTTCCCTGTAGGTAGGTATACAGCCCCATGTATATATAGTCCCCTGTAGGTAGGTACACAGCCCCCTGTATACATAGCCCCCTGTATATTTAGCCCACTGTATATATAGCCTCCTATAGGCCCCTCTGATTTAGTAAAAACATAAATAAAAACGCTACTCACCTCTCCGTGTTCCCACACCAAGGAGCATGACGTAATCACTCCACCTATGCCGTGGCGTTGCTCCTGTCATCTCCTAGGCCGGAAGCCTACGGGCCGTCAGCCTAGAAGATACATCCTGCAGAAGGCGTAGTGTCACCTCCTGCGTTGCTTAAAGACGCGGCGGGTCCAGGTTTGCACACAGATGTGCCATCCGGACCCCAACAGGGGCTAAGTTATGCCATTGGGCAAGATAGGCGGCTGCCTGAGAGGCAGACGCCTACCCTGCCCAATGGAAAAGATGGCCCTGAGCTGAAAGCCATTACATTGCAGTGCCCCCGCCACTCCTGGTGCTTCCTGATGATGACATCACGCTCATTGTCATGTGACCCTGCAGCCAATCACTGCATTCCTCTAGGCTACCACATGACCACTGAAGCCAGTGATTGGCTGCAGTATCACATGACAAATTAACATGACATTGCTGTCAGGGAGCCCCGGGAGCAGGGATGCTGAAAAGGAGTTGACTTTAGGGGGGAGTTAACATTTTTTAAAAAATTTTTAAAATTGGCAGAATTTTTTTTTTTAAACAGAAAACCCTTGTAAAGGATGATGAAAAAAGATCAAACAGTCACAGTAGAAAGTGTATGCTATCTCATAATGAGAGGTAGTCGAAGCCTGGAATTTTTTTTAATTCCTTTCACAAAGGATGCAGACTACAATTTCCAAAACCTGCACATACTCTAACCCCAATAGTTTTGTCTATATTAAAGATTTTGCTCATTGACTATAAAAAAAACCTCAACCTTAAAACACGCTTCTTCAAAGGCTGTGTCTAACTTATAGTGAAGCAACTTTGCAAATAAAATTGATTAAAAGCCTCCCTTCATTTCCTATGCAGATACAGGCAGTCCCCGACTTACACCATTCTGTCCCCTAGTTACAAATGGAGACTTATGGGGAATGCTGGCACTTGTAGTTCCATGTTCCACAACAGATAGCAGCTGTGGAACGACAAGTGCCACAGCAGGACATGAGGTGAAAATGAGGTGAAATCTTCTCAACAGGGGCACAGACCGCAAAACTAATGTAAAAACCCTTTCCTGCACTATCCAAAACTAAAAAAAAAAAATTAGCTGGAGCTACATTTAATAAATATACCTGTTCTGACTTACATACAAATTCAACTTAAGAACAAACCTACAGTCCCTATCCCGTTTGTAACCCGGGGACTGCCTGTATAAGTGTCTCTTATTGGATACAGACTACAAACAAGATTACATTTGCCACCTGGGAAATGAAGCTTCCAGTGGGGTAAGATCCAGTTACTTTATTTAGAACATAATCCAACATAGGATACATACAGAAGTCATGCTGACGCGTTTCAGACTAAAATTTTTCCTTGGTCACAGTGGTGTGTGGAGCATGGTGCAGTTACCAACAGGTTCCTTACACAAAGCCAGGTTGAGCATTGCAACTATTTCTTGTTACTTAAGACTACACACAAGACCTGTGTAGTCTCATCCTGCAGCTACACTACCTTCCACCTGCCCCCGACTTTTTGATAACCTGCCAAGTGAAGGGGACATTAGGAATGAATCCAAATGGCCACAGACACCATTATCTTTAAAGAGTTGCTGTGTATTTGATGAAGAGAATAGTACTGAGGACTGTTCTTCACAGGCGTCTAGTACTGAATGTTAAAACTGTTGTCTTATCAGAGACTAACCATTTTATTAGAGCAGGTATTGGTGTGATTAGATGATCACCCCAGGTTACCCTTTGAACACTACTAGGGGAAGCATTTACCCTGCAGCCGGCACAACAAAGACAAATGTAGTATTACATGACAGCTATACAGAGGATTGGTCATTCATGTAATACCAGGATGCCCTAAATCCTCCAGAATAGTAGCAGAGCAGCTCTCCATTTTGGCTCATAAGGAGGTGTTCTGATAGAAGGACCTCCCTCTATGATGTCCATATGTCCCAAAAGGAAATTTGGACTTGGGTTGTCTTTGTGTGACAACCTTAATTGTTATTTAAAGGAATTCTAAATATACATATCCACCAGTAAGTATAAACCTTAAAAACCTTAAAAATTCTGGTCCGCCCAGTTCTTTATTTTTCTCAGAAAACTGTGTTACAACAAATATGGCTGCCATTACAGCTCCATCAGGTTGTGACACTCAGCTTTCATAAAGTCCTAAAACAGGCCCACACAAAGGTGTGTGTCCTATGTAAACCCTACCCCCAAAACTGAGACCTCAGGAAGTGTCGGAGGATCCACGTGAAATGCGTAGTCCAGATTTTTAGTGTATATTTTGTTACATGTATCTTGTATGTGTTGCGGCAAGAGCTTTTAATGCATAGTGTACAATTGTCCAGTAGTAAAAACAAGTAGAAACCGGAAAAAAAGGTTTTCTCTGTATATCAGCAATTCACATATGAATGAGCTCTTAAAAAAAAAAAAAAAAAATAAAATCAGCCAAAATATGGAAAATATAGCTTCAGTTCATTGCGCTAGCTTTTCCAAATTAGAAAGAGCTGCAAACTCCGCAAGCACAACCCTAGCTCTACCCCCCAAAACTGGCGGCTCAGTTTGAGGGTGGCCTGGGGCATACCCAGGAGGTCAAAGGGCAGTCCCAGGCGTTCCGGTCCCCACATCCTTCAGGTCTGTCTGAAAGGCATAATTGCCAACTTTTAAAAATAGTCTAAAAGAACTACAGGTGCAACGTTCACCTTCCGTCTCCTTCTTTCCTTCTGCTCCCCATCTACACCTTACATTTCTTACATTTAATGTTTAAGACACATAATTAGTAGGGTACGGCCACACGGCACTGACAAAATACCGGTCTGATTATTCTGATCCGGTATTTTATCGTCTTTCGAACGTACTAGGGGGATGGTTTTTGGCTGTGGTTTGCGGATTCGGCCGTCCCTCTAAAGATTAAACGGTAAATGTTCCGCCCTAAAACCGGAAGGAAGAAGGTGCATGTTTCAAGTTTTTTTGATGGTTTTCGGATTTGGAATCTGACCGTCAGAAATCTGAGCTGTGGAGATTACAGCTCAAATTTCCAATTCACGTCTATGGGGATGATATACAGTCAGTTTTCAAATTCAAAAACCATCTGAAAATCCGACTGAAAACCTTTGCCGTGTGGACTTACCCTTATTCCTATGCAACAGAACATAGATTTGTTAAACTGGTCTCTTATTTGGAATTATATGTTTATATACCTGATCTCTGTACCAAACTATTTTACTGTTGTGGTATTCTCTTGATACATATTTTTTACACCAAATTATATGCTTCTTGTTGTCAAATTTGTGTAAATAAAAATGTATTGTTAAAAAACAATTGTCTATAGGGAGATTCACACGCTACAGAATGTAATTTATAAGCCGCACCCCTTTTACAGAACACACCCTACTTTTGCAGGCCACACCTCTTTTTATATACCCCTCCTAACATCCATGCATTTTAATTGCAACTTAAAAAAAAAAATCCTGTTTTTATTTGTGCAATAAGTTTACACTTTATGAATACCATGTTAGGATGCATAACAGTTTTTGATTGCTTTTTATTTTTGGACAAACCAAAAAATACAATTCTGGAATTTTTTTAATTGTAAAAATTACATAATCATTTTATAGATTAGATCATTACAGATGCAGCTATATTTACTACCATATTTTTCGGACTTTAAGATGCACCAGACCATAAGATGCACCTTCCGTATTTTTCGGACTTTAAGACGTACCACCATTTTCCTCCCAAATTTGGCAGGGAAAAAGTGCGATTTATAGTCCGAAAAATACAATATGTGTAAATTTTTAATTTTTATTCTTTTTTTACAAAAAAAAGAATTTTTATGGCATCAATGAGATTTTGTGGGATTTTTCTACTTATTTTAATATGTACAAACATTTTTTTTTTACTGTCTTTTACTTTTTTGTGCCTAGTACCCATGGGACTAGACTATGGATTCACTTTATCACTGCTATAATAGATAACAATACATCACTGTATTACTGGCAGGGCCTAATATGCCTCTGTTCATGCCAGAGTTAGAGGCCAATAATCGATCGACTGCTGCCATAGCACCTTGTGCAATACCCTATCAAATTTTGGGGGTATCCTGATGGCTGGCAGAGAGAGAACCCTCCCTTTGTCAACCATCTAGATGCCTAAGCTGCTATTGACTGCGGCATCTATGAGGTTAAATGGCTTGGAGCTCCATTCCTGGAAAATGCTGTGAGAGCCCAGCTGTACATTACAACTGGCTCCTGCTGCAGGTGGTGTTGGCGCTGCTTTTAAGTCCACCACATCCAAGCACCAAAAATATGTAGTGCCCAAAAGACTTGCCAACCCAGACTCCTCTTTTTGGGGAGTCTCCTGGATATTGAAGGAGAGTTGACAACTATGCCTAAAGTTGTAGATCTGAAACACAGGGGCAGGAAGACAATCAATGCATAGATGTGCTGGTTTTTCTAGATTCTGGGAAAGTTGGGTGACACCTTATGCGAGAATTGTCACAGTGGTTTTGTCACCCAGCTTTTCAAGAAATTGATAGAAACACCTGAATAGAAAAATTCTACACAACTCAAGGGCTGTACATTTTTGACATTTTTTTGTTCTGCTTCTATTTTTTTTTTTTGTTTATAGGCCGAATTATTATTATTATTATTTTTTTAAGTATATGAAATCATAAAGACTAATGAAGATTTATTGACATCAGTTAGGGAGATAGAAAGCAGTTTGAGGCCAGGATTCTTTAACTGTTATTTTAAGCTCTTTCCTGTGAGTTGTAACAATTTTACTCAAAAATATTTTATAGCTTGAGTAATTCTGCCCTGAGGCCTTGTGCAAGAAAACCTGCCCCGAAACACCAAACCCTACTACTGTTACTAATAGAAAGTGACATTAACATCTTAAAGGGGTTGTCTGTTATAGACAGAAGCCATTGTGCAGGTGTAAAATAGCCAAAAGCTCAATGCTTACGACTGCAAATTAATTAGAAATTTGAGTTGAGCAAACTTCTGCTATATGGGATGCCATAAAATACAGTGGGGAAAAAAAGTATTTATTCAGCCCCCAACTGTGCAAGTTCTCCCACTTAAAAAGATGGAAGAGGCCTGTAACTGATATCATAGGTCGACATAAACTATGAGAGACAAAATGAGAAAACAAATCCAGAAAATCACATTGTTTGATTTGGAAAGAATTTATTTGCAAATTATGGTGGAAAATAAGTATTTGGTCAGCTACAAACATGCAAGATTTCTGGCTCTCACAGACCTGTAGCTTCTTCTTTAGGCTCCTCTGTCCTCCACTCATTACCTGTAGTAATGGCTCCTGCTTGAACTTATCAGTATAAAAGACACCTGTCCACAACCTCAAACAGTCACACTCCAAACTCAAGTCTTTGGACTCAGCAGGTCAATTCAGGTTTAGGGTGCTGTAGAGAGGTGTCCTTCCCTATGTCTGAAGTTCCAATTTTCCCAACAGATGGGTGGTGAAAACTAAGAATAGTTATAGGAACTTGGTAAGGGTTATTCACTCAGCGTATCTGCGGGTGTACTTGGGGGCATAATTGTGCTGCTATTGGCCTGACGTACGCCCTGCAAATACGGTAAAATCATTGCACTCATTGATTACCTGACATATTCCCCAGCAGACAGTATGTGCCTGTAAAAAGAAGTGACCTAGAAGGGGAAAGTGAATGGAGGCTGGGCTAGCGCGAACTTTCAATAGCTGGCATATACGCCGTGTGAACTCAGCCTAATTGTGATTATTAGTGCAAGTAACGGACAACTTAACTTCTTGGCACAGAGAAGGAAATTTTAGACACATCTCAGAAATGAAGGTAAGAGGTGGTTTCTCAGTATTGACAACTCTGTCTACTCTAGGCACTAAAGCGGCACTATTTATTTGGAGGCTGAAGAGTGCAGGTGTGCGGCTGGTTGACGTGGATGATGGGTGGAGTGGTGGTGTGTGTAACGGCGCACTAAATAAGAACAGAAACTCACATCTTGGAAGATCTTGTAGACTTTACTCATAACACTTAATTTAAAGGACATTAGATTGCTTCACACTTCTTCTTGACACAGGACAACCCAGCATAGTACTCTTCTTCCCTGCTCCAATTGCTCCCCAGGTAATTCCTCTCTTATGACCTCCATTAAGCAGCCTCCCTCTCGATCAGGCATCCTCAAACTGTGGCCCTCCAACTGCTGGGAAACTACATCATACATTTATATAATCTATAACAGTGGGAAAGATGGGAGTTGTAGTTTCCCAACAGCTGGAAGGCCGCAGTTTGAGGATGCCTGCTCTTGATTCTCTATTCACAGGGACAGTCCGTATCCAAGGTCCAGCAAGGCTCCTTGACAAACTTTCCAAGACAATATATTCTGGCCTGCTTAATATTGTCTCTCCATCCAGGACAGTTCCCATTCTGTCCACTTAGGTCATGCTATACACTGCCCTTGTTCTTGCTCTCTGTTTTATACAAATCTGTGAGTAGGAGCTTATGGTAATACTCCAGCCTGTCCTACACCACTGCCGGCTAATGGGTAGGAGATCCCCTTTTTTCTCTTGCTGGAACTGGACAAACGTCTGTCTGCAACTACCCTAACCAACACACTGAGTGAACTCTCTAGAGTCTGACAAGCTTCCCTTTTAACTGTGTAACTTCTGCATGGCCATGGCACTCCTGGGGCTGCTCTTCAGATAGAAAGGTACAGAGAGATATGCAAAGGGCAGGAGTCATATGTAGTCATGTACAATAGGTAGGGTGGGACCTAAGAATCAACTCCACTAATGGGCCCCAGGCATCGCAGTCCGACATTGGTTGGTACTGAATGACTATGCACAAAGAATACGTTCTCTGGGCACTGAAGGGTTCTATTTAGGTACTGTATGGGCAACGTATGGCACACTATGCACTGCTGATCACTACGTATGCAAAGTAAGATACCATGATATTAATTTTTGGTGAGAGTATTTGCCATGTCACTTGCAAACATTCTAAATGATTCAAGCTGTGTGACTGAGAAAAGTACTTTCGGTCTCTATATGTAATGAAATTCAACTGTACAGTACTTAGATACATTTTAAGAATGGAAAACTGTATTAGTGAGACAGATCTGTCTAGCATGATTATGTTGTTATGCAATTACCATGATTATTACCTTGTACAACCTCTCTAACCCATATTGCTTTGTCACTGTATTAGCTTTAAGACTATGTTCACAGGTTGGCTTTGACCCAGATTTTGGTATTGTAAATCCAGTGGCAGTCGGCCACTGATGCAAGCGATTGAGGTTTCCGCAACCCTGTTCAAGAATGATGACAACTGGGTTAATCATTGCGTGGATCCAAACTTTAAGTTCTGAGGGTTAGCCTTAAATTTTTGCCGCTGGAATGGATAGTTAGCCAGTGTGAACATACCCTATCATTACAGATCATTGGTGTAAAGGATTACTAGTGTACCATCTGTAGATCCAGAACTCGCCATCTCAGCAAATAATGCATGCTATGCATTCATGTTATGTGGCCTGCTATCAGTCTCTAGTGCCCTACATCACAGTGCTGCCCATGGGAGGAGGCAGAAAGCTTCCTCCCATGGGTTTACATTTTAGGTCATTGTCCATCTGTATTATGCAACGCCGACCAATCAGTTTGGCTGCATTGGGCTGGATTTGAGCACACAGTATGTCTCTGAATACCTCAGAATTCATCTGGCTGATTCTGTCCTGTGTCACATCATCACTAGTGACCCAGTGCCACTGGCAGCCATGCATGCCATAGCCATCACACTGCATCTGCGGCCATGCAAATCCAGCCAAATGCAGCCACACTGATTGGTCGGCGTTTCATAATACAGATGGACAATGTCCCAAAACATAAAGCCAAAGCAACCCAGGAGTTTATTAAAACAAAGAAGTAGAAAATTCTTGAATGGCCAAGTCAGTCAACTGATCTCAACCTGATTGAGAAGCATTTCACTTGTTAAAGACTGAACTTCAGACAGAAAGACCACAAACAAATAGCGACTGAAAACCGCTGCAATAAAGTACTGGCAGAGCATTAAGAAGGAGGAAACCCAGCGTCTGGTGATGTCCATGAGTTCAAGGCTTCAGGCAGTCATTGCCAAAAAAGCGTTTTCAACCAAGTATTTGAAATTTTATTTACAATGATTTAATTTGTCCGATTACTGGTGGTCCCTTTAAAAACAGGGTGGCCCAGGTTAAGGAGCTGAAACTCCTAAACCCTTCATCCAATTTGAATGTGGATACCCTCAAGTGAAAGCTGAAAGACTGGACTTTATGTCCATGTCCATTTTATAACTATAACTTGAATATGTTTCAGTAAACAGGTAAAAAAAAAAGTAATTTTATGTCAGTGTCCAAATATATATGGACCTAACTGTATAGTAGTTGTACGGTGGGCCCCAGAATCACCTCTTCTGGTGGGCCCTAGGCATCCCAGTCCAACTCTGTCCAGACCCCTCCTGAACTTGGTCAATTAACTCACCATGAGAACCTCTTGTGGCAGCAAGTTCCATAGTCGGACTGCTCTTACAGTTAAGAGTCCCCATCTGTGGTGATGGTGAAACGTTCTTTCCTGTAGATGTAGAGGCTTAGTAATGAAGATATCACGCTGGTTATTACATCTCCCCTAAACCATCTTTTTTCCATCTTGGTACTGCAACCCACCCATTGCCCTATTGAATTTGGTTGCCCGCCTCTGCACTTTTTTCAGCTCCATCCTTCTTATATACTGATGCCCAAAATTGTAGAAAACATGAGACTACTCTCCACCAATATCCTCCAGTCTTTTTTAGCGGGACTTAAAGGGGTTTTGCCAGGACGTGCCTTATCTGCTAAGAAGCAAATGTAAACAAGCCACGCTAGCTGAGAGAGAGAGACACAGCCAGAGCTGCATAAGGGATCGTGTGAAATGTTCACTCAAATACTCAAACTACAACTTGTGGAATCTGTATACAAAATACAACACCTTTTCTCCACAACAGCTTGAAAGCTTCTTCAGCCTCTGGAAAGGCTTCAAGTTCCCTGTCATCAGATAAAGCAGGGATCTACTCAGATAATCACACTACAACTAGTTGATTCTGTATTCAAAAGACAACATATTTCTACCCGGTGCCTTCAGCTCCCTCTCATCAGATAAGAAGTGTTCTCTGCGCAAGCCCCGCCAGCACGTATCTAGTGCAAGCTTTTAAGTAACTAAGGGCAGGTAAGGCAGCCTGTAGCTCTCTCAGGCTGCAATATTTTTAATCACATATATTTAGAAAAGTGATTAAATACCCATTTTGGAGGATCCCACGTCAACATTACATCGTGGCAAAACCCCTTTAAACCCAGTATCATAACTTACTACATAATTACATATTTTGTTTCCTCTGCCCAAGTGCATGACCTTACATTTATCAACATGAAACTAAATTTGCCATTTTTTTGCCCAAGCTTCCAACACCTCTGTAACATTCTATTACCCTATTGTGGGTTAATTACCTTACAGAGCTCAGTATCATCCTCTGTAAGCCATTACAATAGATGCATACCTATGTATATACCTATATAACAATGCAGTAAGTTATTATGTCTCTACAGCTGGTCACCAAGTAACCAAGCTCAAGAGCAGCTGGGGGTCATAGATAATGATTTACTAAGAGAGGAATTATACTGCAGTAATAAGTCTTATATCGCTCTGACCGGAGCTGGCCACTCCCTTACCTCAATAAACCTTAGTGAAGTTGGGCAGATGTGGCCATGGCTCATAGCCTTCATATGTACTGAGACGGTTGGAGAAGATTAATTTCTGCTCCATTTCTAAATTGTACAGTTCAGATGGAAATATTTCTAATCTGTTGACTGCTCATTACCATTACTTTAGGTCACTAATAGTCCATTATGCCTGATTAACTACCCTTCACCAGAGGACTAACAAACCTCTTTACTGGACACCAACTCCCCCAAACCTGAAATCTTATCTTAAAGGGGTTGTATCAATTCATTGAATGGTCTTCAGAATAAGAGGACAGTGAAAACAAGCAACTTTGCAATTGGATGTCATTTGCAAAGCTGTCTTGTTTTCACAGTGTACCTTATCTTCGTTTTGTGTAAACATTGTTCCCCAGTGCCGGTCGAATCCCTCCTCCTTTCATTTCACGGGAGCGTGCATTCCTGCCTCTCTCACTCAGAATAAGGGGCCGGCAACATTTCACTCTGCACAGCCAGCAGCTCCACAGTAACACTGCAGCTGCTTCTACAATCAGAAAACAGCAGAATTGTGCCTCGGTGCCTAATGCTGCTGCGTGTAAACATAAAAAGGAGACAGATCTGTGCTGCTCCGGATGAGTTCATAGAAGACTGGATTCAACTGTAACAAACCTCCAGCTGTGAGAGGAGAAGAGATCAGTGCTCTGAGTTCATAGAAGACTGTCTAGACTGAATGCAGGGTGTGCTATGTAAACAGATTGGTAATGAATTTCTGGAGGGAATAACAGAGTCAATGCTCTAGAATTGTTATCTCATGGAGAACACAAGTATTTACTAAAACAGATTTTAGGAGATGTCACAAGCCCTCTTTAAGACACATTTGTTAAACAACAGGGGAGAGTCAAATCAGCCCGACTGCTCCCCAGTGGCAGATGTCAATGAAACAAATAACAACATCCCAAGAAGGTTCCCTATTTTAAGCCATAAATATCTATTAGGTGAGGGTCACCAATGGGATCCCCGACTATCAAAAGATAAATCCCCCTATCCACCACATAAAGTGGAGACTGGAGAGGAGGCTGTGTATGTGTGTGGCTGTCTCTCCATTCAGGTCTATGTGAGCAGGCTTGGCAGTTTTATCCCATATGTAAAGACATTCAGTGTATTAGTAGCATTATATTAGGGAACTGCAGAGAGTTAATCAGGGCTGTGAAGTCAGTCAGTTTTGGGTGGATTTGGATGAAATCTACTGGCTCCAGCTACATCAGCAAAATATAAAAAATATATCATTAATACTGTATAAGTAATCTATTAAAGGGAACCTGTCACATAGATTATGCCCCCCTTGCTGAGGACAGAACAAGCTAGTATTAGACCTGCTGTTTCCAGTGCTGTGTCCCTTATTCTGTAAGATGCTGTCATTTTAGAGCATTTAATGCTCAAATCTGCAGTTTTCAGCCAGGAAAGAGACATGAAGAGTCAGTTTTTTCATGCCCCGCCCACCCGAGGCTAGCCCCACCCACCTGAGGCTAGCACCAGCTCATGAATAAGATTTGAGCATTAAATGCTCTAAAACTACAGCATTTTACAGAATAAGGGACACAGCGCTGGAAAACAGCATGTCTGACACTAGCTTGTGCTGTCCTCAGCAAGGGGGGCGTAATCTATGTGATAGGTTCCCTTTAAGGGGTGTCCTGTGTGGCGTTGGGCAGGTGCAGACCCATTGACTTCTATATGAGAGTTTTCTAGACACGCTGTGTGACCTGGGAAGAAATCACTGTGCAGGGAGGGGGAGACGGTGAACTGTGACTATCTGCTATTATGACTGGTGGATTCTGTGTTATCTATATACATTGGTAATCCAAAACACAACAAGGCCATACTTACAGCTCAATGTCTGGACTATAGACTGAACCCAGAAGAAGGCAACACAAGCCTCTGTGCTATCTGGGAAAGATATAACAGGTGCAGATAACTAACGAGCAGTAGCTCACACACCCATCCACTAGGGGAACAACTGAATGATGAAAAAAGGCACATCAAGTAAGTACCTGTTCACACCAGTTTGCATAAAAGCCACAGTATAATACATGGGGAGATTACACAAATGCAAAAATACCGATAAGACAACCACTCACAGCTTTCTATGTATGAGAGGATGGTTGCTGGTATTATAATTGCATATAGATAAGGCGATGCAAAGGCTTCCACTTATACAGAGACGTGTGGTGCACCATGCTGGCTTACAGCCTCCTACTGGGTTCAGTCTATAGTCCAGCCATTGAGCTGTAAGTGTGGCCTTGCTGTGTTTTTGAGTAAATTTAAGTCCCATTTTTCTGTGACATTGGTAATCCAAAACTAAAAATTGATCAACACATCCAAAACAATTTTAAAGAAAATGATATAGTTCCATGCTGGCGTGGCGGTAAACAATACAAACACAACAACATATCAGCAGCAGTCTACAAATGTTTAGAGACAGTCAAAGGGAATATATGAACTATTTTAAAATACATTTCTGCTACTTTTTGGATACTTGAAAATTTGAGGTTCTTAGAGCACATTTTTGTTTAAAACTGCAAGGGCCCATCCACCGACAAGGTGACCTCAGCTCAGATGAGAACTTACACTTGTCATGGTGCATGGGCTCTTGCATTTTTGATCAATAATGTACGCTAAGAACCTCAAATTTTCATGTATCCAAAAAGTAGCAGAAATGCATTTTAAAATGGTTCATATACAGTATACACTTTGTCTCTTAAGGCATGTCCCCCCGGCAGGGGTTTTCGGCCATTTTTTCTGGGGGTTGGGGGTTTTGCAGACCGTCTTAAAAACCGGCCGCAAACGGGCACAACGGAGCTCTATGGAAAACCCGTGCTGCAGTCCCCACTGCGCAGGCTTTCCGCCCGGCGGTTTTTCCACCCGTGGGCCGCCCGAAAAACACTCTACATGCACATTCTTTCGTCCAGTTTTCGGACGGAATATGTGCAAGTGAATATTCGGAGAAAAGCCACCCCCCCCTCCCCGCGGCACACGAACTGGACAAATATCGGTATTTGTCCATTGCCGTGTAAACGGGCCCTTAGCGTTTGTAGAGTGCTGTTGATCTGTTGTGTATACACATTGTTGTTGCCTTTAGGTGTAATCCTGCCTGTGCTGGTAATGAGGAGACTGCTGAAAAGTGTTCTCAACAGACTATTATTAGGCTTAGTGGCCAACATGAAAACTGCAGGATTTCAGGATTTTATAGAAAATCAAAAAAATAACCAAAAATTTTAAAAAAATGTGTTCAATCTAAAAACATGAGTTAAACAATAGGTCATTTTTTGGCGACACATTCCCTTTAAAAATTGTAGTACATGGCCAATGACTTTGGTAGTAGTGCCATAATATGGTGGTGTTACTTTTTCATTGTATAGTAGATTTTACTATATTTACACAATTTTCATTTCAATGCAATTTCCTTCATGCCTTATTTTACCCATAGGGTTTCCTTGATTCGACTTTTCTGGAGTCGTGATCCAATAACCAGCACTATTCCTTTTCTTTGAAAGCATTACACCCTCAGCATTAGAATGAGCATTGTCTCCTCTTATACAGTTTGGTCTGCACGGTGTATTTGCACAGCTGTGGTTAATGTATGACTAATGGTATTGTTAAATCATTACAGTATGAGTCCACGGCCGCTCCTTACAGAAGCCTGGTACAGTGTAACTGAAAGCAACCCAGTGTTTGTTGGGCAAGTTTCTATGGAAGTTCTAGATAGGTCTGCTAATATCCCTTCATGAAGCCTATCGACCCATAACACCACCCTCATGACAAGGTCTGATTTACTATCTAGACCGAGACATACGGTAACCAGGCAGAATAAAAGGGAACAAAAGTCTTGGCAGCCACTTCAAATATAACAACTTTATAGCAGATAAGGGCAGAAACCAGTAGATA
>JAODAL010000726.1:0-70000 GCA_025379985.1 Phyllomedusa bahiana | reverse complement strand
CCTTTCACCTAAAGTGTCAGAATTATCGGTAAACTGGAGATTACATTTCATGCTAGATTGAAAATTTACTTTTTTGAAATGTCCATTGGATAAGGGATGAAAATTTAAGTAAACAATAAAGTGTTGAATTTGTTATGTAGTTTTACTGGAAATTACAACATTTCAGTTTATCTTCAGAACAGCTGTATGCAGATTCTGGGCTTCAGGTGTCTGGTTAATATAACAGGGTCCAGGTCACACAACCTTAGATGCAGGAAGAAGCCCTGAGGGTAAAT
Organism: Phyllomedusa bahiana; assembly: GCA_025379985.1. NCBI lineage: Eukaryota > Metazoa > Chordata > Amphibia > Anura > Hylidae > Phyllomedusa > Phyllomedusa bahiana. Next base: position 69,725 of record JAODAL010000726.1, on the reverse strand, counting down.
AGACACAGGTCAATGGGTCATAAATTGATCTGAGTACAAACCAGGTTCATTGACCTTGTGGTCTGTTTGGTGGAAGGAATAAACAAACAATTGTTCTTATCAACTGAGGAAGTGTCCTGCAGCCTGGTGAGATATATCATAGGGTATGAAGGGTGCGGCACCAGCTCTGCAATAGATAGAAGGCTCTGATCACATGAAAGAATGAACAGAACTTAAGGCGGCCATATACATTGGATAGAAGTAGGTTGATAGAACAATCGTCTGTAAATCATAGACTACATAACAGCACAATGTCAATCAGCTGCCCCTAAGGCCAAGAAGATATTGTCATATAGTAACCAATCATAGACTACATAACAGCACAATGTCAATCAGCTGCCTCGAAGGCCAAGAAGATATTGTCATATAGTAGCCAATCAGACTACATAACTGCACAAAGTTAATCAGCTGCCCCTAAGGCCAAGAAGATATTGACATGTATTAATTAATCATAGACTACATAACAGCACAATGTCAATCAGCTGCCTCGAAGGCCAAGAAGATATTGTCATGTATTAACCAATCAGACTACATTATAGCATAATGTCAATCAGCTGCCTCTAAGGCCAAGAAGATATTGACATGTATTAATTAATCATAGACTACATAACAGCACATTGTCAATCAGCTGCCTCGAAGGCCAAGAAGATATTGTCATATAGTAACCAATCAGACTACATAACAGCACAATGTTAATCAGCTGCCACTAAGGCCAAGAAGATATTGTCATATAGTAACCAATCAGACTACATAACAGCACAATGTCAATCAGCTGCCTCGAAGGCCAAGATATTGTCATGTATTAACCAATCATAGACTACATAACAGCACAATGTCAATCAGCTGCCCCTAAGGCCAAGAAGATATTGTCATATAGTAACCAATCAGACTACATAACAGCACAATGTCAATCAGCTGCCTCTAAGGCCAAGAAGATATTGTCATATAGTAACCAATCATAGACTACATAACAGCACAATGTCAATCAGCTGCCTCGAAGGCCAAGAAGATATTGTCATATAGTAACCAATCATAGACTACATAACAGCACAATGTCAATCAGCTGCCGGTTTAGAAATGTCACAGTAGAAAATCCATGCTGTGTAGACTACTGGGCTAAGGGCATTGGTTACAGTTGGACTTTTGCGGATTCTATATACTGAATCCGCTTAATAATCCGACTGTAATCCTGTGCTGTTTAGACATAGCCTAAGGCCCTGTTCCCACACAGGATCTGCTTTTTACCCATTGGCTTTGCCTTTGAAGTGTCTTGGAACAGATACAACAATGTAGGGCTGACACACCACAATTTAGCGCAGATCTTTTTCTAGAGAGTGCAAACAATAACATTGATTGAAGTCTGATACTGGCATTCAGAACCAATGCAACAATGACAAAGCCCTGCCAAAATCTGGCATCTCTCTTGAAGAAAATTTCTGAAGATTCACTGCAGGTCAATGACACATCTATAATCATAATCTTTATTTATATAGCACCAACATATTCTGCAGCACTTTACAATGTAGAGGGTAAATGTACAGACATTACACATTAAAAGAACTTACAGATGAGACAAGGTGTGAGGGCCCTGCTCGCGTGAGCTTACAATCTATTAGGGTGTGTGGGTGAGATGAAGGGTTAAGAAGTGCCAAGTTTACAATGGTCCGGGCATGTTTCATAAATAGGGGGTGGTTTACATGAAAAATGGATGAACCTGCCATCCAAACAGTACATCTATATACAGATAAGTGCCTGTGAGTACCCTAGTGTAGGGAGTGACAGAGGTGAGGGGTTAGCAATTAGGGATCTTCGTAGGCCAGACTGAGAAGATGTATTTTCAGGGCCCTCTTAAAGCTATGAGAGTTGTGAATGTGCCTGATCACCCGCGGTAGCATGTTCCAGAGAACTGGTGCCGCACGTGTGAAATCTTGGAGACGGGCATGGGAGGTTCGGATGATTGATGAGTGTAACCTGATGTCAGCAGCAGAACGGAGAGATCGGGTCGGGTGGTAGACAGACGAGGGAGGAGATGTAGGGGGGTGCAGCTCTGTGGAGAGCTTTATGGGTGAGTGTGCTGAGTTTATACTGTATCCTGTACTGGATGGGCAACCAGTACAGTGACTGACATAGGGTAGAGGCATCAGTATAGCGGCTGGAAAGAAAGACAAGCCTGGCTGCTGCATTCTGGACAGATTGGAGAGGGGAGAGTTTGCACAGAGGGAGACCGATTAGCAAGGAGTTACAGTAGTCAAGACGAGAAAGAATAAGAGCAACAATTAGAGTTTGAGTTGTTTCCACAGTGAGAAACGGACGGATTCTGCACAAAAGGAGGTGTAAACAGGGCCCCGATGCCTACACACAGAGAAAAGTTGGCTGCCCATGTTGTTTTGGCGTGATTGGCTAACTACTGCATGTGTATGGGGGCATCCTGACTCTTGCACAATTATTCCTAGGGAAAAAAAGGATTAACCATGTGTATGGCAAGGGCTGGAGGAAGAGCTGTCAGCCAAAAGAACATGAAGCTGTTGAAGGACACCTTTAGTTGTGTGAAATGTTGTAACATGTAATCCAGTCACACATCCTATCAGGATAAATCTCACTTATCAAGAACTGCAATCAGCAAATTAAACAATCAGACAGCAGTAAACCTCTATACAGACAGATCATCCCGAATAGCCTTGAGGTAAATGCCAATGGCATTACCTGCTGTGTGCACATCTCACCAGGTAACAGAGTACCCTGACATATACAGGCAAGGGGCAAGAACCCAGACATCTACAGATGAGGGATACATCCTTCTAGAGGAGACTCAGATCCTTTTCTCCAGAAAGAAAAAAAAAATAAATTTGCATATTTTTTTCCGTTGCACATTGTCTGAAACGCCCCACACCACCTGCGTCTTCAACAGTGCTGGGACGACAGACATGCAGGGGTAGGTAACTGCCTAGGACCCCCTACCTCTGCCTGTCTGTAAGGCGATGCAATTATACATGGTGCAGGCCTCTGAGTTAAGCGCACTCCATTCAGAGCGCTTACATTTTTTTAAATTTATTTTTTTTAACCTTTTCTTATAGCACCTCCATACACATTAGATGGTCAGTGCACGGACATGTGCTCATGGGTCTTAGCAAACCAAGTTCAATGTGGATAAATCTGGGTACCAACAATCTACATACATCATATGTTCTAAGGGCCGAATATCTGGAAGAATCTCTTGAGAAGGATCTGAATGTACTTGTTGATCATAGACTGCCATTGTGCTGTTATGTAATCTGTTGCTTAGCCAAGCAGGGTATCGTCATGTATTATAATAGGCCTGGACTTGAGAGATAGGGATGTAATATTAACGCTCTATAAGAACTGGTGCAGCCGTACAGGATATATACAGTTTAGTTCTATGCACCAGTCCATAGAAAGGATGTACTGGAGCTGGAGAAGGTACTAGGAAGAGAAATTAAACAGATAAAAGGCACAGAGCGAGTGTTCGAACCCAGGTGCTGCTCATTCTACTCCTGTCCTCTGTACGCTTTAATAATTAGTCAAAGGCTATGTTCACACGGCTTATTTTGGGGCGTATTTACGGACGTAATTACGTCCGCAATCACGTCCCTAAATACGTCTAAAATAATGGTCAAGTGAGGTACAATTGATTTCAATGTAAAATATGGCTCGTCGTTCACACAAGCCGTATTTTCGCAGTGTAATCGCGGCGAGAATACAACCGTAAAAACAAGTCCCTGTCAATTATTGAGCCGTATTCGCGACGTAATATCCCCATAACAAACAGTGCAAATAAATAAAAATAAGAAATCTCAAAACCAGGTATGTGGATTAAGGAAAAAAAAATCCACATTTGGTTTCTGCAGGGATTTTAACCTTTGCTGAAAGGCAGAAGTGCTCACCACTCAGCTATATTGTAGCTACTTACACTTCTTTAAATTTAAAGACCTTTGTTTGACTAGAGTGAGCACACTGGGGAAAGGCATGGTGATGTGAAGCCTGCTGGATTACATGATATGCAGTTAAAACAGCATTTTAGGAAAGGTTAACAGAATAAAGCTTATTTAGTCATGAGCAAAACCAGAGAGATGATTAATTTATATAGTTACATAAACGACCCCTTCAAAAAAGTATAGTGAAAAGTAGTTTCAAGTAAAACCCCTTCAAAAGACAAGGGAGCACTCCCACTGTCTGGAGGAAATCAATTGGTTTAAAAATTTGTAGAAACGACAAGCCTCCTTTACCATACGAGCTGTGAATCTATGGAATAGCCGCCCCAGGAGCTGGTCACAGCAGAAACAGGTGAGGGCTATAAGAAAGGCTTAGATCATTACTTGTGTCTAAGGCCATGTTCACACTGCTTAAAATGGGCCGTATTTCGGTCCGTAATTACGCGCCGAAGTGCGCCAATTACGGGCCGAAAACGGCCCATTCATTACGGTAATTCACAGTTCTCATAGAGAACTATGGATTACATCTCCTCTCCCCACCCGGCGAAGCCGCTGGGCGGGGAGATAATTGACATGTCACTTTCTAGCGGCGTATACGCGCCGCTAGCAGTGATAGTCTATGGGCCGGCGAAGTGCCGGCCCCCCACTCCCGCCCCCACGGCGTAATTGCGGGGCGTAATTCCGCCCCGCAATTACGCCGTGTGAACATAGCCTAAATATTAACACTCCCCCAAAAAAAAAAAAAAAAAAAATGGTTTCGAACATTGATCTAGTTTGATTGCCACTTGGGATCAGAAGGATATTTTCTTTTAGGGCCGACTGGTTCATGGGTTTCACATTTCTTAGGAGCAATAGGTAGAAAGCAGGTTTTTAAAATCACCTATATCCTTTCATACATATCTTCTTCCCATCCTTGGCTGAAGTTGATTGACAGAGGTCTTTTTTTAAACTGTACTACATAACATGCACAATGGACTGTCTGTGGCAGACAGAGTAGTTCTTTGCAGCAGTATTCCACTGTGGCTAATTTTCACTTGTGCAGAGTACAATATACCCCCCTATTATATTCATGAGCTATAATTTATGGCGCAGGAGGCATCTCTTGTCAATCCTTATTGCAGGCATCTACTGTATGTAGAACATGAGGTGTAGAACAGGCACTAGTAAGTTGCTGTAGCAAAAAACCTCTCGCTTTTCTAAAATTGGAAACCAGGCAAGATAAATTATGACCTCCTGTCAAGGTCCAGGTAAAATAGGGGTCATGATGAAGGGGACACTTGTTTTCCTTGCCACATTCCTTCCAGGGCTTATTATTGGTTCTCCATTGCCATGATATGGCACCAATAGAAGTTTGGGATTGTTAATGTACCCTCTATTCTTAACTTCCATACATAATTGGTCAAGTTGGGGATTAGAAGAAGTAAATGATGAAAAAAGGGCCAACAAATGCCACCCATTAAAGGGGTATTCAATCACAGCAAGTGCTGCTGGAAGGGCCAATTACCGTAAAGTAACTTTCAAAACGCACGTTGTTAATAAATACGGCACATATGCTTTACCTTTACAGGCCTTGCACCTTTAAAGTGAACCTGTCACATAGGTTGTGCCCCCCTTGCTAAGCGCAGCACAAGTTAATGTCAGACCTGCTGTTTCCAGCGCTGTGTCCCTTATTCTGTAAGAAGCTGTAGCTTGAGTATTTAACCCCTTACCGACATTTGTCGTACTCATACGGCAATGTCGGGTAGGGGTTCCCGCAAATTGCCGTATGAGTACGTCAAGGCGATCTTGCGCGCTCACAAGCGGAGCGCGCAAGATCGCGGCATGGAACCGGCGGTATATTACCGCTGGCATCATGCCGCATCCCCCACGGCCGGAGTGCGCTCCGGCCGCGGGGGATTAACCCCCCCGATGTCGCGACATCGTGGTCGCGACATCGCGGCTGCGGGCGGCAGGAGTGAGCTCCTGCTGCCCGCCGATCTCGGCGCAGTAACGGCGCTCAGCGCCGTTACCGGTCTCCTACCAGACAACCCGGACGCTGAATGAAAAACATCCGGGGTTTGTCTGGTGACGTCACGATGCCCACAATGAAATGTGGGCAGCTTTGACAGACAGTTGCCATGGAGACCAGGATACAGTTATAAACTGTATGCTGATCTCCTATTGCATGAATGATCTGACGATCGTTCATGCAAGTCCCCCGGGGGGAAAAGTTTTAAAAGTATGAAAAAGTTAAAAAAAAGTGGTAAAAAATAAAACACAAACACAAAAAAAATAAAATAAAAACACTTTACATCGCCCTTTTCCCTTTTACAAACGCCAATGCCCTAAAAAGATCAAAAATAAATAAAGTACCCATATTTGGTATCGCCGCGTGCGTAGCGACCCACCCTATAAATCTGTCATGTTAATTAACCCGTACGGTGAACGCCATAAAAAAACTCCCCAAAAAACAGTCACAGAATAGCGATTTTTGTTCATCCCGCAGTACATAAAATGGAGTAAAAAGTAATCAAAAACTCATATCAACATCAAAGTGATGCCAATTAAAACGTCAGTTCATCCCGCAAAAAAAAAGTCCTTACACAGCTCTGTATACGGAAAAATTAAAAAGTTCTGGCTATTAGAAGATAGCGATGCATAAATATTGTTTTACACAATAAAAACACTTTTTTTTCAAAAAAATTGTATTTCAAATAAAAAAACTACATAAATTGGGTATCACTGTAATCGTCTCAACCTACAGAGTAAAACTAACTTGTCACGGATACTGCACGGTGAACGCTATTAAAAATAAAAATAAAAAACACTGCTAGGATTGCAGTATTTTCTTCACCCTACCTTCCAAAAAACAGATTTAAAAGCGATCATAAAGTCTTGTCCCCCCAAAAAATATTACCAAATAAAAACGTCAACTCATCCCGAAAAAAAAAGTTCCCTATACAGCTCCATAAACAGAAAAAATTAAAAAGTTATGGCTCTCAGCCCGCGATGATGCAAAAAACGTGTTTTCCTTTTCAAATAAATGTGTTTTTTTGTGTAAAAGCATAAAACATAAACAAATATACAAATGTGGTATCGCTGTAATCGTAATCAACCTGCTGAGTAAAACTACATGTCATTTAATTACCCCACAGTGACCGCTGTAAAAATAAAAAATAAAAAACACTACCAGGATTGCTGTATTTTGTACAAAATGCTTCACAAAAACCTTTAAAAAAAAGTGATCAAAGCATCATATTTCCCCCCGTAATGGTATCAATAAAAAAATTTAACTCATCTCATAAAAAACAAGACCACAGCACTCCATATGCAAAAAATTAAGAAAGCTATGGCTGTCAGAATACGACAACTTAAAAACGCAACTTTTTATAAAACTCGCTTCTATTGTAAAAGTAATAAAACATAAAAAAAAACTATATAAAATTTATATCATTGTAATTTTACCGACCCCATAGTAAAGTTATCCCGTCATTTATCCGTATGGCGAATACTGTAAAAATGAACCCAAAAACAAAAGGCGGAACTGCTGTTTTCCCCCCTCCCTTTCCATGGCCCAATGCTAAAAAAAAACTACGGAAAACACCTGTGCGCCCAAAATGCAAAATACACCCTTAGGTGAGATCCCTGAGGGGCGTTGAATCCAAAATGGAAACAACTTCTGGAAGGTTTCACCTGTTCTAGTACTTTGGGGGCTTTGGAGATGCGACATGGCTCCACCAATATCTGTGCGCCAAAAGCCAAATAGCACTCCCTCCCTTGTACCCCCTGCCATGCGCCCAAACAGCAGTTTACACCCACATGTAGGGTATTGCCGAACTTGGAAGAAATTGCGTAACACAATTTTGGGGCTTTTTTTCCAAGATTCCTTGTAAAAATTAAACATTTTCAGCTAAAATTACAGATTATTGGAAAAAATATATATTTTTTTATTTTCAGAGCCGAACGCTAAAAAAATTTGTGAAACGCCTGTGGGGTCAATATACTCACTACACCTCTGGATATATTCTGTAAGGGGTGTAGTTTCCAATATGGGGTCTTTTTAGGGGTATTTATTAAGTTTTTGGGAAACCCTTTGGGTGTCCGCAAAACCCGAAATGGCCCCTAAATAAAATTGTAATGAAAATGAGGCCCCCGAGTCCCCGTAGGGGCTCCTCCCATTCTGGGGCTTGTGGTTGAGCAAATAATGCACTAGGGCCACATATGGGAAAATCTCTGAAAACGGCAGAATCTGGGGAAATCCATATTAATTTGCATTTCCCTGATCACATTTACCGTATTCTTGTCAATAATGCATAAAAATTGAAAATCTGCAAAAAAATTGAAATTTTGAAATTTCACTTCCACTTTGCTTTAATTTCTGTGAAACACCTAATGGGTTAATAAACTTCCTAAATTCGGTTTTGAATACTTTAAGGGGTGTAGTTTCTTAGATGAGGTCATTTATGGGGGTATCTAACATACAGGTCAATCAAAGTCACGTTAGAACTGGACTGGTCCCTAAAAATATGTATATTGCAAATTTTCTTGAAAATTTGAAAATTACTACTAAATTTATAAGCCCCCTAATGTCGTAAAAAAAAAAACGACATTTAAAAAAATGATGCCAAACTACAGCAGACATATGGTAGATGCTAGTTATAAACTATTTTGAGTGGAATAACTATCTGTCTTACATGCAGAAATTTTTGAAGTTTGAAATTGGTAAATTTTTCACTTTTTTCACGATAATTTGATATTTTTCACAAATAAACAATCATTTTTTGGACCAAAATTTCTTACTATCTTATAGCACAATGTGTCACGAGAAAACAATCTCTGAATCACATGGATAGGTTAAAGTGTCAAAAAGTTATTCTCACATAAAGTGACACATGACAGATTTCAAAAATAGGGCTCTGTCAGAGAGGCCAAAACTGGCTCCGGCGGTAAGGGGTTAATGCTCAAATCTGCAGTTTTCAGCCAGAAAAGTGTCATATAAAGACGTTTTTCAAACGCCGCTTACCTGAGGCTAGCCCCGCCCACCTCAACTGAAACCTATTTGAATAGGTAGAAACAGGTCAATAACTGTGGGCGGGGCTAGCCTTTGGTGGGAGGGGCTAACACCATTTAACAGAATAAGAGACAGCGCTGGAAACAGCAGGTCTGACACTAGCTTGTGCTGCCCTCAGCAAGCAGGGCATAACCTATGTGACAGGTTCTCTTTAACTTGTGCTCATCTCCTTGGTAACCGACCACCAATGTGTGCTTTCAGTTATGGACAGTAAATGTAGAGAGATCAAAAACTGGCTGAAAATAAGTTCCTGTGGCCGTGCCAGAGAGAAGTTCATATGAGTCAAGGTGTTTCGCTACCCCCCCCACAGGCAACATCACAGTAACCCTGCATTATGGGCCATAACTGAAAGCACTTTGGTGGTCAGTAACCAAGGAGATAAGGGATCAAGTTGAAGGTGCAAATATAGCCTGCATTAGGTAAAGCATACATATATTTTAATCCCATGCATTTTGGAAATGGCTTACTTTACATTCATTTGCCCTTCCAGCAGCACTTGCTGTAATGGGAGTAACACTTTAAGTTTTACTGACTTGGGTAGGAAACCACATAAAATTGGTGCTGGATATCCACACTGTTTCTTCAATTGGGAATTCCTGCCATAGTCCACTATGAACTACGATGCGGGGTGGGTTGGGGGGGGGGGGGGGGTAGTTTACACAGATTTTCAATTTGTATCGGTGGATTTCATTCCTGATCGCACAGATGTGTATTAGTCCCATTGAAATGGGACTAATCCACATACCAAGTCTGCAGGGAATATCTGCCACAAACTAAGGATCAGTGGTAGAAAATAGAGGAGATGCACACGTGGACAAAATTGTTGGTACCCTTCCATTAAAAGATGAAAAATCCACACTGCTCACTGAAAGAACTCTGAACTGCCAAAAGTAATAAATGTAAACTAGTCAAATTATTTTTAATTCTATTCTAGGGGTATCAACATTATTTTCAAGGCCATTATCATTGTTTTTTGGTCAATTTTTAGGTTGAACCAAAAACGCAAATGCAATGTCCGATTTACATTAGATTATTTTCAGTAGAGTAAGATTTATTTTTACTCCTTTTGCCAGATCCAAATTTTTGGGTGTTTATCCTTCTTTCACAGAAGGGTACCACAATTTTTGCCATGTGTGTGCTCTGCCCTAGAACCATTGCTTTAAAGGGGGTTTGACAACAAAGTAAAATTGACGTGGGAAGCTTGCAAATTAAACATTTTCACCATTCATCATTAAAAATTTTGAACCTTTTTGTTTTAGCTGCTCCCTTAGTGATCCATAGTGTGTAGCTCGTCTCTTGGGTATACAACCAATGACGAGAGCTCCTAAGTCCTGGCTGCACATGCTCAGATATCACCTCTCCACTCAGGCAGCTACTGTCAGTCTATTCCCTGCTTAGTAATCACACACACTCACTGCTGAGCGAGTGTTCAACCCCAGGTGCTGTCATTCTACTCCTGTCCTCTGTACGCCTTAGTAATTGGTCAAACAGTGCAGATAAATAAAAAGAAAAAAACTCAAATCTGATTTGAGGATTGAGATTGGATTGGTTTTTGCAGGGATTTGAACCTAGGACCCCTATGCTGAAAGGCAGAAGTGCTAACCACTCTGCTACATTATAGCTACTCAACTCTTTAAATAAACAGACTTTTGTTTGACTAGAGTGAGCACACTGTGGGGAAAGGTATTGTGATGTGAAGCCTGCTGGATCACAGGATATGCAGTTCAAACAAATAACACACCCCCTTTTGAACATACAAAGCTGAAGCAGGACAAAATCAGGAATTAAATGCCTTCATGATAAAACCCCTTTAAGTGCTCCTTTTGGAAGCACATTCAGCTTTTAATAAGACCAATAATGTAATGACGACCACAGAATTGTGTTTTTTTAAAGTAAAATTTTATTGCATTTTACCCTTACAATATATTACAGAAAATTGTTCAAAATGAGTCACATGGTACAGAGTCAAAAAGGTTCCTTAACCATTATATATTGTAAGAGTGCAACAGTCTATAAACCAGAACAAGGTGGTACAGAAATCAGAACCTGTGAATTGTGACACTTGTAAAAGGCACGTTCGGACCGTAATGCAGTGTTGTTTTTGGAAAGAGGCAAAGTCTACATTAATTAGGCAGATAAATATGCAACTTTGCTTATTGCTCATTCCTCGTGTATTTATCCCTGAGTTGTAAGCCCTCATTACTGCATTACTTAAATCGTTTTTGGCCAACTACATCTTTCCAATGGCTGCAAATGAAAAGCTGCCAGTACACATTCAATGAAACCAGTCCTCTCTATGCATTGAAATAGAATTATTCCCATAGAAATGAATGGGGAGAACTATGCAGATGTGGCCATCGTCCTGCTCAGAGGCCGGCTCGTAACCAGCTATAAGCTGGCCTCAGAGAGGACTTTACAAGATGGCAAAACCCTTTTAAGGTACTTCTGGGAAGTACCGCTGTCGACTGGTCAACTAAAGTATACAGCCAGCTCATGTCACTACAATTGTATACTCGGTCCTAATGTTGCATCAGATTTGAAGAGACTCCGTTAAAGCACCGGCCGACGATCAGTGTCCTATTTTAACAGGACCTGCGCGTATGACTCTTCAGACATTATACATTGCTATGTCCATGCTATACAGCACAGGTGGCAAACTGCGGCCCTCCAGCTGTTGGGAAACTACAACTCCCATTATGCATTTGTGTAATCTATAACCGTGGGCATCATGGGAGTTGTAGTTTCCCAACAGCTGGAGGGCCTCAGTTTGACACCCCTGCTATACAGCAACCTAACTTTGTCTCTTCACTTCTGATGCAGAGGTTGGATGGAAGAACACAATTATAGTGAAACCCCAACCATCTAAAGTGCAGTCTATCCAAGACTGGTATGTATTATGAAATGGGGTCAGGGAGGATGCAAAAAAAAAAAATCACAACAATTAGAAAAATACTAAGAATTTTTAAACCTATTTACAGATATAAACATCCCATTGTTAAAATGAAAAAAAAAAATTCTCCAAATATTCGTTTGAGTTATGCTCATCTACAACAATGAATTATTCAGCTGCTCCTCATCTCTCGAGGACAGCTAGGCGACCGTCAATATGGCAGCTGGGGGGCGTTCCTACACCCTAGAACACACACGTGTCAAACTGTGGCCCTCCAGCTGTTGGGAAACTAAAACTCCCATGATGCATTTATATCATCTATAACAGTAGGCATGATGGGAGTTGTAGTTTCCCAACAGCTGGAGGGCTGCAGTTTGACACCCCTGCTCTAGAATATCAAGTCTGCCATGGTGTGTATTAATAAGGTCAGGTGATGTCAAAAACTTCAAAACTCCCCCCCCCTCCCCCCAAAAAAACCCCCAAAAAACAAACACATAACAATTGTAAAACTTTACTTATACTATGAAAAACATAAACCATTTGCAATGTTTAAAGGATAACCATCATTTCACAAGACATGGGGACAGGTCGCAAGTTTTCATCAGTGGAGGGTCCGGGTACAGAGATCCCATGATTGCTAAAATGAAGGCGCAAAAAGCTGTGCTCCTTTGTATCTCATCTGCTTGGCTCTCCCCATAGTGGAGAAACATTGAATGGACTCATAGAAAGTAATAGACACACTGCTCACTCCAAGAGGATTGGAAACCCTAGCTCTTCTTACAGCCTCTGCACCTTAATTTTAGCAACTGGTGATATTCTCAGCACCCGGACCCCACTGTGAAAACTTCAGACTTGTCAAAAAGTTTTATGAAATGGTCACTATTACAATATGAACAGACCTGCCATCCCTTTTAGGTCCATTCTAGGAATTGCACATTTAATGAAAAGTTTGTTTCCATCTTTGGAAGTACAAGGTATTCAATCACATACATAAGACACGACTTAAAGAGTCCCCCCTCCCATCTCATAAAATCCTCTCAAACCGGCTTGAAGTCGCCTCAGAGTAGGGAAAGGACTTCGCTTGTGCAGTACTCCTTGCCAATTTCTTTACGGGTCCTGAATATAGCCAAGTAAGTGTGCTCGGGTACATTGGGGAGCCACAGACATAAATGGGGGAGAACTATGCAAGTGCTGTCATTTCCTCATAGTGGACTACAAAATAGCCTCAGAGGGGGCTTTTACAAGATGGGAAAGCCCCTTAAAAGGGAATGTGTCATCAAAAAATTACTTCTTGTTTAACTCACATTTTTATGTTAAACACATTTTTTAAGAATTTTTGGTTATATCCTGCAGTTTTCACTTTGGCCACTACGCCTAATAGTCTGACACTTCCTGTTCTGTACAGAAAGATTCTCAGTTGTCTGCTCATTATCAGCACAAAGAGAGTGAAACTGAAAAGAGACACCAGTGTGTACAGATAACACAGGATCCACCAGTCACAAGAGGAGATAGTCACAGTTCACCCTTTCACCTCCCTGCACAGTGACTTCTTCCCAGGTCACAGAGCAAGACTAGAAAACTCTCCTAAAGAAGTGAATGGGACTGAGTCAGTCTTAAGTCTCCTATGTGCATGAAGCTACTGTAAAGAATCTGATTGCTGTTAAAGCAGTGCAAACATGGCCTAGTGGCCAAAGTGAAAACTGCAAGACTTAAGAATTAAAAAATATTGAAAGGGATATAAAAAATGAAAAAAACAAAAACAAAACCAAAAAGTCCTAAAAATGTGTTCAACATAAAAATGGGACTTAAACAATGACTCATATTTTGATGACACATTCCCTTTAAAATACTCCTAAGATTCTTAGGCTGTACAACCGTTGCTCTCGCCATACCAATCTTCTAAAAAAAAAAAAAATAAAAAAAAATTTAACCATTAGCTCCTATAAATTTGACAATTAAACAATTCTTATAACCTGCTAATAAATTTACAGCAAAAATATACAGGTATATAAAAAAAAATGGAGATTATAGCATCATATACATTAGGATTGGCACTGCATACTCTGATAGAAAGGAGGAGGAAAAAAAAAAAAAAATTAGGAACAGTTGGGAAACACTGAACATAAACGCAACAGCAAACAGATCACTGGTTAGAAGGAAAAAACAACAAGCTAGTGCAAGAAGAAAACGACGGACTGAAAAAGGTGCACACGTAACCACTGACATTGCTTGGATCAGCAGAACAGATTGATAAAACAAGTGAATAAATAGGTGTGGCAGTATAAAGCTTAAAAAAGGTAAAAACATAAAAAAAAAATTATTAAAAACAAAGCTAAAGAAAAGCGCATTTTCGGTAAACCAACCTCCGGGCGCCGCCTTTAGCTGCAGATTATGGGTTGGTGGTGGGAATGTTAGGGTTGGCTTGGAATTTTGAAGGTAACACTTGCATTTTAAGTGCGATTGTGACCTTAAGATTTTTGTACCGTTAAATTGACGGCGGGACAAGAAAAAAAAAAAAGTCTATTTATAGCTATATACAGTCAGAGCGAGGCGCTAAGAGTTACAATTTTTTTTAAACAGAGAAAGTTAAAAGAAAAAAAAAAAGGATTTGCACTGAAGGTACGATCATCCTGAAAGCCAAGGTGTGCTCTGTGACAACGCGTGTGGGGACAAGGTAGCGGCCTTCTTTCTAGAGGCACGCTGAGGACTTGCTCCATAAATAACGTCCAGTAGTCGTCCTTTGAAAGCCAAAAAAGCCACAGAGCAAAAGCTGTGGACGGAAAAAACCAAGAAGTAGAGGCCAATATCTTGTAGAAGACTGACGGGACTATGCGTAGAACTCCCGCTGTTCCCTTGGTTTCTGATAGCCACCATTGGACTGCTTTGGTTCCTCTAGAGAGTAGCTTCCTTCATCTTTCTTTTTCATCCTATAGAGTACAAATGCGACCAAGGCGGCGGCAAACACCAACCCAGCCACTCCACCTGCGATGATTCCTGAAAGACAAGAGGGTGTAGGCAATGACGTTAAAGACCACCCAAAATATTGTAACAAAGCCCCAACAAGTATTTTACCTGACACAAAGGGACACAACCACTTAAAGAGAACCTGTCACATAGATTATGCCCCCCTTGCTGAGGGCAGAACAAGGTAGTGTCAGACCTGCTGTTTCCAGCGCTGTGCCCCTTATTCTGTAAGATGCTGGAGTTTCAGAGCATTTACCCCTTAAATCTTATTCATGAGCAGGTGTTAGCTCCACCCACCAAAGGCTAGCCCCGCCCACTGACAGTTATTCACGTTTCTACCTATTCATAGTAATAGGTTTGTCAGTTGACTCTTTGAATGACTCTTTTCTGGCTGTAAACTGCAGATTTGAGCATTAAATACACGAAAACCGCTGCATCTTACAGAATAAGGGACACCGCGCTGGGAACAGCAGGTCTGACACTAGCTTGTTCTGTCCTCAGCCAGGGGGGCAAAAACTATGTGACAGGTTCTTTTTAAAGGGGGTTGTCTCACTACAAGGAATACTTTTTATGTTAAAGATCTTGCAAAAACAAGTCACTTTATAATATGTGTGTATTACCAGTGTCATATCTATTCCTAGATATCCCCTCTTGTATGGGCCGCATCAGCTCCTCAGGTCGCAATAGCTACAGAACGGTTCAATCTCTCCTGATAGGCTGCCAGCACTGGTTGCTATGGCTACAGACCTGGCTTCTACTGCAGCTTAGTGGAAGCCAGTAAACATGTCCCCGAATTCAAAATGAAACCAAGAAAACAGGACAAAATCAATGTAGTGACACAACCCCTTTAAGGCAATGCTTTGAAGATCTCAAATATAAGCATTACTTGTAGGGACTGGACTACAAATGTAGGTGAGGTCTACAGATGTTTTTAGCACTAGTGTCAGAAGGCTGCCAATATTAATACCCTTACCACATTGCCCCTCCAAGAGTAATAGGCAGCCCATATAGAGGGGTGCAACCTCATTTTACCTGCAAGAAGCTCTTTACGTTCCATGATTCCATGTGAGGCATCAGAGGTACCATCATCTCCAGAGGCCTTCTCCTCATTGGTGGGAACCTGCATTCTGCCCTTATTGATAACTGGAACTGTGGCTTCAAAAAACATATCCTGGAATTAAAAAAAACAAAAAAAAAAAAAACATGAAATCATTTGTAACACAATCAGATCGCCATCTCAAGACTTATAAACTACTGTTGACATAAAATTTAGATGCTCAAATCACAACCTCCTGGATACTATGAGAGTTCGTAGTCTGTATGCCCCCAAAAATAGACCATTTCTGGGTATCGCTGCTTTGCTTAAAAATGGTTGACTTTTATTCACTAAATTAGTCTTATAATCGGATTTATATATCAACTTTATTAATGCAATGTGTTTTATACTTTTATTACCATGTGTATGGCAGCATCCCTTACTACTGCATACAGCTGGCCTACTAAATAGCACGCATGCGCACTAGGCTGGAGATTGCTGCGGCTACAGTATAACCACCTGCAGCCCTCCCCAAAAGAAAAGTATCCCACAACAAAAAATACATTTTTTTTTTCCTTTTTAATACTGAAAAAGAGCCGTCAAAGTTTGAGGGGGATAGAATCACCATACAAGAATGGTTTACTTATTCTAGTTCAAACATCGTCCAGATACCCACAGATCTCCACTTCCTGCCACCTTGTCTGTACACACAGGAAATGCCAGCCATTAAAGGGGTTGTATCATTTCATTAAATGGTCTATAGAATAAGGGGACAGTGAAAACAAGCAACTTTGAAAACAAGACAGCTTGCAAATGACATCCAATTGCATGGTCTCCCTTATCTTCGTTTTCTGTAAACACTGTTCCCACCTCCTTTCATTTCATTCGCTGACGGCTCTAATCACAGGAGCGCGCATTCCTGCCTCTCTCACTCAGAATAGGGGGCCGGCAACAATTTCACTCTGCACAGCCAGCAGCTGCACAGTAACACTGCAGCTGCTTCTACAATCAGAAAACAGCAGAATTGTGCTCGGTGCCTAATGCTGCTGCGTGTAAACATAGAAGGGAGACAGATCTGTGCTGCTATGGATGAGTTCATAGAAGACTGGATTCAACAGTAACAAACCTCCAGCTGTGAGAGGAGAAGAGATCAGTGCTCTGAGTTCATAGAAGACTATCTAGACTGAATGCAGGCCTGTGGTATGTAAACAGCTCTTACAAAATAAGACTGCATAGGGAGAGGAACTACACAGTGACAGAGAGGACGAGGGAGAGCACACTGACTCGGGAGCGAGCATGAACAGTGAAGGGAGGGGATGATGTCATCCCCTTCAGTTAAGAAACACCCAGCTGGGAGGGGAAGAAACGCCCCTGGATTTGAAGAGCAGAGAAACTGAGATTACATTGAAACACACGAACTGATGAAGGGAACGGCAAGGCAGAACAGAGGTACCAGTTTTTTTTACCCGTACCAGTAGCAAGTTGGCACATAACCCCACTTGCCAGACCATTTTATTATTATTATTATTATTATTTATTTTAAATCGCCATTGATTCCAGGGCGCTGTACATTCGAGGGGGTTACATACATTACATAAGTCAAACGAGTACAGTGATAAGGGATAATGACATTTGGCACGACAGAGGGAGAGAGGACCCTACCCGCGAGGGCTTACAATCTACAAGGAGGGGGAAAGAGACAGGAGGTGAGGGGCAGACCATGCTATTCAGGGCATCCTTCTTTCACTGTAGGCAGAGAGGATTTGTTTTCCCCAGTTACTTGTTTTAGAGGTAGATCTTCTCCATCTTATAAAAGCTCAGTTTTGTTAGGGAAGAAGGGGAAATTCAGGGCATATTTCTTCAAATTCAGTTGTGCCAGCACTGGGACAGTAAATTAGCATTTAAAGGGGTTGTCTCACTACATTGATTCATCTTACCTCAGTCCTGTTTTCTTGGTTTCACTTTGAATTCAGGGGCGTGTTTACTGGCTTCCACTAGGCTGCAGTAGAAGCCTGGTCTGTAGCTATAGCAACCAGTGCTGGCAGCCTATCAGGATAGATCAAACAGGTCTTTAGCTATAGCGACCTGAGGAGCTGATGCAGCCCATACAAGAGGGGATATCTAGGAATAGGTAGGACACTGCTAATGGACATATATTGCAAAGTGACTTGTTTTTGCAAGATCTTTTCTTATAAAAAGCAATCCTTGTAGTGAGACAACCCCTTTAAGTGAATGTCCTGCAAAAAGCAACATATACCCCAAAATTGTTAACGGAGTAATAATATCTACATCTACCAAAGGACTTCTGTCCATGTCAGGGGGTAAGGGTACTACAGAGAGGCATCTCCTGCCATAGGAGTCAGAACAGAGAGATGCAACTGATGCATTATATGCATGACCATTCATATGAATGGCTGCCTTGAAATACTACACTATTATGGATCACCAGAGATCAGGTAAGCTAGACCCATCATGATCACTGGCTTCATGAGACAACACATCTGAATTACAATAGAAAAAAGTTGCATCTCTCCTATGGCCAAAGCAAAGCAATAAAAAAAATAAATAAATTGTGTCTTACAACACTAGTCTAAGGCAGAAGGGTACATAAGACTTGCCTCATCTGCTACCCCCGAGGGTCCTTCTTCTTTAGAGTCTAAAATCTCATCATTTTCATCAAAAGGATTCATAGTGACATTAGAGACCGCAGAGAAGTCATCGTTTTCTGCATCGTCAGGAAGGTGCTCATCCTCATTTATTACTGGAATAGCAGTTGTGCCTCCAACCTCGGGAACATAGACTCTCCTGCCCTTTGGATCTTCTGTGTGGACTTCATGAGGCTTTTCAGCTTCTGCAGACACGGTGGTGCTGGGTGTAGTTTCATGGTGATGAACGTGGTGACGATGTCCATCCTCCGCTCCAGAAGTTGTAGGTTCTACCTCTTGAACGTTGCCCTCATGTTCAATTGGGAAAGACGGCTTTGTAGTCGCTTCTTCTGGAACATCTCCACCGGATGAACTTGTGGTAGTGTGATGGTGGGGATGATGATGATGATGGTGGTGGGGATGATGATGATGACTTGTTCCGGTATGAGAATCAGCAGCCATAGTTGTAGTTAGCAAGCTATCCAAAGCTGGGAGATTACCAGCATCTACTGGCTCTACAGCGATTTCTTCATTATCCACATAAGCACTGGTAGAGCCAGAGGTGGTTTCTTCATGGAGAACGCCATGCTTAGGTAAATCCTCCACCGGAGTGGTCACTTCATGGGGAATGTGATGTAATTCAGACTCTTCCTCAGGAGTACTAGGGGTAGTTTCTGCAAGAAAATCAGGATCTACATGAACTTTAGGAGGAACAGCTGTAGTATCTTCATCCACCTCAGGAGGAGATGTACTAGATGTGGTGGTATGATGGTGGTGATGATGATGATGGTGGTGTTTCTTGGTGTCATTCTCTTCCATTATATCAGCTCTAGTGGTCTGCTCGACTGGAGGTATTGTGGCTTCTTGAGTGGCTTCTTCTTTAGCAACTGTATCTACAGCAAACAGGTCTTCAATGAGGTCACTAGGAGTTTTAGTGGTTTCAGCAGACTTCGTGGTAACTTCCACTTCAGTCTCTTCCTTAGCAACCATTTCTGGCTCCTGTGCTGCTGTAGACCCTTCCACGGTGGGAACCACAGTTGAGATAGCCGTAGAGTCAACACTTACATCCACAAAGAAACCTAGAACACAAATGAAACACGTTACATGGATCAAGTTTCTTTCTGAGGTAATGACTTCACATGCAATTCACCATCACATCCAAATAGGACTTAGGCAAAATGTAGAGCCCCACTGTATGTCATTAAAGAGGTTGTCTCACAACACTGATTCATCTTACCTCAGTCCTGTTTTCACTTTGAATTCAAGGGCAGGTTTACTGGCTTCTACTAGGCTGCAGTAGAAGCCAGGTCTGTAGCTATAGCAACCAGTGCTGGCAGCCTATCAGAAGTGAACAGGTCTGTAGCTATAGCGACCTGAGGAGCTGATACAGCCCATACAAGAGGGGATATCTCAGAATAGGTAGGACACGGTTAATGGACACGTATTGTAAAGTGACATGTTTTTGCAAGAGCTTTAGCATAAAAAGCAATCCTTGTAGTGAGACAACCCCTTTAAGTATCACACATAGGCTGCCATACACAAAGGGAGTACTGCATTGTAAACTTGTTTTTTGCGTTGGCAAACCATATAGGGTGCAGCAGTCTGTGCCTCTCTCACATAAACACAACCACTAATTATGAAGCAAGTCAAGTGTGGTGAGCTAGCTTGGTGGGTATGTAAGGTGTGCGACAGGCTGTCTGCACACATTTCCCTTGCTGCCATCATAGTAAAAGTGTGGATATATCAGAATTGCAAAAAGGATAATTATTGGCTCTCGGGCCAAGGTTTGTTATATTTCTCACCCTGTACAGTATGTAAACTGTCCGCTGTTGTATTGAGTTTATCATCATGAGTGGACAAATTGTGCCAGTGCGGATAAGCGACGTGAAAACTGCAGAGCACCATTGATGTGAGAGGTTAACATCTGCTAGGAAGGTGTGCTGTGGCGGACTAATACACTACAGTCCTGTGAACTCTACTGCGTATGGGGCTCCGGAGCAGACAGTGGTCACTGCACCTCTGCTAATGAAGTTGCATCAGCAGAAGAGGCTTCAAATTTTGGAATTGGGCCTCCATCGATAAGCAGAGGGTTGCCTACTCCATGGAGTCATGTTTTTTTGCTTCAAACATATGAATGCTGGCATGACAGGCAAGAAACAGAACAAACACCCTGCAACCATTGCTGGAATAACACAAGCTGGTGATGGTAGCGTTATGGCCTGGGGAGTGTTTCCATGGCATTCTCTGGGCACTCAAAACGACTTGGCTAGGAATCCATCCTTGCAGATCACGTACACCCATACATGCTGAATGCCTTCCTGGGGTAGATGGGATCTTCCAGCAAGACAATGCAATGTATCACACAGTATCAAATAGGACATGCAAGAGCATGACCAAGCCTTCCAAGTACTACCCTGGTCCCCTAATTCCCAGGACTTGAGCACAACTGAGCATGTGAGGGAGCACCTCAATGGTGGTGTTGGCACTATAGACCCTCCAGCAGCTGTGGGATGCAGTCAGCATGGTTCCAGATACCTGTGACAAGCTACAAGGACTTTAGCGAGTCTCACCAAGCCCATCTAGCTGCTGTCTGTGCTGCATATGGCAATTAGGCTGGATGTCAACAGATAGTCACAAGGTTACTCAACTGTGTATAGAGTGTATACAGAGAGAGATCTCACAGAAGCCAAAGGGTCACACTGTGGCAACCTCATGTCGTATGGATATGGTCACCACATGAGCAACCAAACATGGCTTTAAAAAGGGAATGTATCATAAAAAAAGAGTCATTGTTTAAGTCCCATTTTTATGTTAAACACATTAGGAATTTTTGTTTAAATTTTTCATACCACTTTCAATATTTTAATAATTCTTAAGTCCTGCAGTTTTCACTTTGGCCACTAGGCCTTGTTTGCACTGCTTTAACAGCAGTCAGAGTAGCTTCATAGAAGACTTAAGACTGACTCAGTCTCATTCACTTCTATAGGAGCATTTTTTAGGCATGCTCTGTGACCTGGGAAGAAATCAGTGTGCAGGAAGGTGAGAGGGTTAGCTGTGACCATCTCCTCTTGTGACTGGTGGATCCTGTGTTATCTATTCACACTGGTGTCTCCTTTCAGTTTGACCCTCTTTGTGTTGATCATGAGCAGACAACCGAGAATCTCTCTCTACAGAACAGGAAGTGTCAGACAATTATTAGGCTTAGTGGCCAAAGTGAAAACTGCAGGACTTAAGAATTATTAAGAAATATTGAAAGTGATATGGAAAATAAAAAAATAACCACAAATTCTTAAAAAAATGTGTTTAACATAAAAACGCGAGTTAAAACAATAAGTCATTTTTGACGACACATTCCCTTTAAGCAGTGGATACATGGCGAGAGGACTGCTGTGGTCCTCATCCGGAAGAGCGGCTTTAACTAGGATTAGAATTTTTACTCCAAAATACATCATGGCTAGTTCCAGTTCTAGCAGAGTCTGGTGTAGGAATGGCTAAAGCAACTTATGTGTTAGGACCCAACAAACCGGAAGAGCTGCAGCAAGACTGAGTTACTGGGCGTTTGCTAAGGGGGTCTACAGTATTCAACGTTAGGTCAATAGCCCTTTAGTTTCAAAATTAAAAGGGTATCTTCTTTGTAAAACTTTTTCAAAATAGGAGAGCAAAAGTAAAAGCCACGAATGTGAATGGCACAAAATGGAAATCTGAACTTACCATCAGATCCTGAGCCGGAGAAGTCCTCATCGTCCCCAGAACCGTCAAGGTCTTCAGGAGGAACCGTTTTATCAACCTGAAATTAAAGAAAGAGAAAGGAAATTTAGTGTCGAAAACAACCCAGGATCGATATTAAACACTATCAACTTCATAACTCGAGGGAAATTTAAAAACAAACCAAAAAAAAAAAAAAAAACCAGACACACACTAATTACAGGTGGGTGGTTTTCATGTAAGTCTCCCTCTCCCACTAGGTTCTGGCCTGGCACGACCCAATAGGTTTGAAGGTGCGAGGTGCCATCAAGAAATTAACAACGTCCAGGACTTACAGGGTCTGCTGCTCTGTGCGGCCCCATAGATCACACTTGTGAACCTGTACAGCCCATACACACATTTAGAAGAGTTCTTCACACCATTCCAGTAGACAGTGTGGCAGGGGCATTATGCTGCTCACAGAGGCCATAGCCATTAGGTAAACCCAATGCCAGAAGTAGAGGACTTGAGCTTTACTATGTTTAGCCAAGTGATACGTGTTAAAGTCACATCACATCAGAGGCGGCAAACTGAGGCCCGTGGGCCAAATCTGTCCGGCAGTGTAATTATGTTTGGCCCGCGAGTAACAGCTATGCAGTGTAATTATGTTTGGCCCGCGAGTAACAGCTATGCAGTGTACAGAGGAAGCAGCCAGGAGCCCTCATTACACTGCTCTCACTCAGCCCCTCTCCCCTGTATAGAGCAGAGAAGGGACCACATGGCAGAAGAAACAAGTCAGACAGATCAGATGCGCTCAGAGCTGGAAGGGTTACGTTTTGAGGCTCCGGCTCCTTTCCCAGCCCCAGAGTCTCTGCAGGCAGCAGGGTACTCCAAATTGAGAAATCCCACCACACAGCAGATAAAAAGCACAGGGCACCGCAAGTTTACTGGCTGTGATCAGAACACACAAAGTGTGTACTGGACTGTTTCTCTGGACCTAGAAGTGTACCAGGACATAAGGCAGTGGGTGAGAAAAGGACTTGAGGGCAGAGTCATCTTAACAGCACTATAGGCCCCCGGGCATAATACAGTGGGCCTTGCCCAGACACTTGGCGTCACACCCAGCCGTGCCTCTAACCACCACCAAGCACACCAATATCATCATGCCACCTACGTTGGGGAACCTCGCTGATGTCTTGTAGGCATCCTGTATTCTGGCAGTGCAGGGAATCAATGGCTCCCTGCTCCGCCATGGAGTGTTTGTAAGTCCTTAAAATACACAAACAGCCAAAGAAGCAGCTTCTAACCGGGGATCCAGAGCATATGTCCATGCATTCACCACCTGGGGCCCCTGGGCAACTGCCTAGTATGCCCAATGGAAAAGATGGCCCTGCTTGAGGGAACATGGTTCTGGCATAGAAAACCATCAATTGTAGACTGTTTTTCAATATATATCAAGGTGAGCTCACAACTTTGTCCAAGTTTTAAGCCTTGGCCCACTGTTTCAGGCCGACACCACTGATCTACATGATGCTAGGACCTACGGTGTCCCAGCAGAATATTGCCCAGAAGCAGCACATAGCCTTTGCAGTCTTTAGAGAGGCTTTTCTAGACGCCGTGTAACCTGGGAAGAAGTCCGTGTGCAGGGAGGTGGAGAGCAGGGCTGTGACCATCTCCTATTGTGAATGGTGGATCCTGTGTTAGCTATACACATTGGAAGTAAGGCGTGTTATCATGCTTGCACTGATAATGAGGAGTCTGCTGAGACGTTTTCTCTACAAAAAACAGGAAGTGTCAGGCTATGAGGCCTAGTGGCCAAAGTGAAAACTGCAAGACAGGAATTTTTTTTTTATTTATTTATTTTTTTAAATACTGAAAATGATGGAAAATTTAAAAAAAAAATTCTTGGAAAATATGTTTAACGTAAAAAAAACATGAGTTAAATAATAAGTCATTTCTTGAGGACACATACCTTTTAAAGGGCAAACATACAAGAATGAAAAAGTAAAAGTTTCTGCATAGAAAACAACCCTGGCAGAGTCACTGTGTGCAGGGACACACCCCTGTAAAAACTGCAATGGTAACACCCAGCTGACTGATTCAGTAATCTTTATTTCTAGGAGGAGTAACAGAGGAACAGCACAACACAGAATTATAAGAGAAGATGCTCCAGAATGGTTATTACTGGAACATATCAGGAAATGCCACGGGTCCGCTAACTCCCAACAAGTAAGATATGGCGAGGTCGCCTCCTGCATACGACTATTGAAGCTATAGGCCCTACAGGAATTAGTTTCGCCATGAGGTGAGGATCATAAATGTGTAGCGACACTTACAGGCCCGTGCAATGCTCCCTGGGAAAACAGGATATGTGCCACCCATCGGAGATGGCTTCCCTTTCAGCCATATTGGACCCATTAAAGAGCCGTGAAACATGACTAGGAATTGAAGACAAGCCAGAGTTTAAAGGGAAGGTGTCATCGAAAAAGGAGTCATTGTTTAAGTCCCGTTTTTTAGGAATTTTTGGTTTTTTCTTTTTTTAATTTTCCATATCACTTTCAATATTTTTTTTTAATAATTCTTAAGTCTTGCAGTTTTCACTTTGGCCACTAGGCCTTGTTTGCACTGCTTTAACAGCAGTCAGAGAGATGCTTTACAGCAGCTTCATGCACATAGGAGACTTAAGACTGACTCAGTCCCATTCACTTCTATAAGAGAGTTTCCTAGTCATGCTCTGTGACCTGGGAAGAAATCTGTGTGCAGGGAGGTGGAAAGGGTGAACTGTGACTATCTCCTCTTGTGACTGGTGGATCCGGTGTTATCTATTCACACTGGTGTCTCCTTTCAGTTTGACCCTCTTTGTGCTGATAATGAGCAGACAACTGAGAATCCTTCTGTACAGAACAGGAATTGTAATACTATTGTTAGGCTTAGTGGCCAAAGTGAAAACTGCATGACTTCATTATTAAAAAATATTGAAAGTGATATGGAAAATTAAAAAAAAAAAAAAAAAATCTTAAAATTGTGTTTAACATAAAAACGTGAGTTAAACAATAAGTCATTTTTTGATTAAACATTCCCTTTATAAGAATAGAAATCCAGTACATGCGACGCTCTTGAGGAGGGAGGCATGCTGGTTCTTGTTGTAGAGAGCCATCTACTTTAGGGGAGTGTAACAGCCAAATTAGCACTCAGAGGATGAAAACCATCTCTAGAGCCTCCTATAGGTAGTCATCCTGTAAGTCATTAAAGAGCCTTGCAACATAGTCCGGGATATCAATTAGGGAATTGCTACTGGTCTTATTACACAACTAATTCAAAAATGAGATTTATCCGCTCAGTTCATAGAAAGACCAGGGATTTGAGGATTGTACTTTATAACTTTATACTTCTCACTAGGCCATTTCACCGAGTCTCCTCAGGCTGAGAGTGGTTCTGTAGCACTGATAAGCATATTCAGCTTCTAGCGAAGCCATTATACTGACAAGAGCAGGAAATGATCGTCTTCAGTAAACACAAGGTACTTGTGCTTGAGAACTGAATACAATGGCTTTATCTGTAAACCGAAGCTAATCTTGTTAGAGAGAATTTGTTTTTCTCACTCTGTCCATGCGCTCTGCTCTTTCAGCTAATCAGATAACAGAATATGGTTTGGTTTGCAGGTTACCTGTGTGCAATCAAAGCACCTCTCATGACTAAAGTAAAAATCTATTGACCAATGTACTTAGAAAAAAATCTTCATTTAACTGTCCCTTTATGTTGAAAGCTAATCTTTGTAGTGAGAAAACCCCTTTAATACAGGGTCATGTTCGTAGCAGAAGCATACATAAGTGTTTATTCCAGAGGGGGCACTGTAATCCTGTAACCCAAGTACAGCAGACCATACCGTACCCCAGGCAATGGGAATAAAAATCTCACTACATCTAGAGTAAAAAACACAAGAGCGGGCCAGGAAAAAAAAAAAAAAAAGTGACGTATAGCCGAAAAGCAAATCATAAATCCACATGGACAGAATATACAGAGTAAAACTCTGGTTTTGTTAAACTGAAATTAGAGGTTAAGGATCCGGTAAATTAGTGAGAAAAAAAAGCTGCACGTCAAGATGGAAAATTGCTGCAGGGTTTAATGCAGGGTTTGTAAGTGGCCTTTTAAGAGATTATCGGTCTTCTGTGTTTCAAGGGATAGGATTATACACCGACGCTTAGGACATTAATCCGAGAGCTGCAAAAATAGGGGGAAAAAATAAAAATAAACTTCAATGTTTAGACACAGACTCGTAGGGCTGTGGAGTCGGAGTCGGTGCCTATTTTGCAGGAGTCGGAGTCATAAAATGGACCGGCTCCCAAAATCTATAATAAGTTGGTCCAGTTAGTTCGATGCAAAGAGCAAGAGGAATTGGGTCCGGCCAGTGCTACTGCTCCCATATCTTCAGCCTCATCACATGAGGAGTGTAATTGATGACATGGAGCAGGCAAAGCGCTGCCTCAGGGGAAAAGATTCCGCTCCCATGGCAAACAGATTTCAGCAAAATTTTTCACCTGTTCTCAAAGAAGTAGAAGAGTTCAACCATTCATCAAAACTGTCTGTGGCTGAGGCAATTCCTTTATAACCTGACATTGTTAGAGATGTTGTCCCTGTGGTCACCGCTTTGCCCAAGTTAGTGTAGAGAGGCCGTTCTCTAGCCTGGAAATAATGAGATCAGATGTGAGGTCATGTATGCAGGATCTGATGGAGGCAATACTATTTCTCAGAACAAATTCAGAGAATCCACAAATGTTCCTGCAGCGTTTTGCATATTTACAATTTTTTTTTTCCTAAAGTCATATCCAATAAATATATTTTACACTGACAAGCAAAAGGGTAACAATGTTTTGAACTTGTGATTTTCAGGCTCCATATCTCACCATCCACTACAGCTTTGTACATGAGGCTACTGTCATTTTATATACAGTCCTCTTACATCTTATACATAAATGTGACTCGCAAGTATTTAACATCTGCTTAGTTCTGCAGATTCTTTCCTGTAACCGCATTGTTACCGTTTTGCTCCTAAAAGTCAAAGTGTTCATCTTTATTATTTTGTTAGGATTCGGGAAATTCATCTTTGGTTTTCAGCTCTGCCTGAAGCCTGAATCCTTCTGGGCTCTGGATCAGATTCAAGCAGATCTTGACCAAAATCTGTTCCCAGGTCTCTTCTACACATTCCCAATGTTGGTGCAGACTGGACTTGGATACAAATACAGCTTTTTCTTCAACTCTACCCACAAGTGTTCAAAAGATCAAAGCATTGTTACCCTTTTGCTTGCCAGTGTCTATCACCTTATGATACAATAATCAAGCTATTTTTTAGGTAGAACAAACAGCCTGATGTTACCATTTTACTACAGTAAAGTTATCACTTAAACATGCGCCGTGTATGAGGGAGTCGGGAGTCGGAGGTTTGGGAAATTGAGGAGTTGGAGCTTCGGCTTGCCGACTCCACAGCCCTGGTCATAGGGCCCAGTACCAGCGAAGGAGATTAGATGCAGTTCTTCCTTTGTGTAGTGCGAACTGGGTCTTACATGGGCTGTATTGGGAAGACATTCTCATTCAGTAAAGGGCGATGTGGTGGTCACCTGGTCATACCAGGAAATATCATGCCCCGATTATACATTCCCCTACGATGTGCCACGACAAGTGAATAACTCTTTTTTTGCCCCAAAAATGTTATGTCAGGATGGAAAAAGGGCCCCCCTTTAAAACCCTTTCTTTTCATTTTATTACTTTTTTTGGCCATTTGAAATTTTTGGGGTTTGGGAATGCAAGCTTCACCCCCTTTAAAAAAAAAAAAAGAATAGCTGTTTAAAACCCCCACATTAAAGATTTCCAGTGGACTTTAAAAAGTTTTAATGATGGCCATTCCCAACATCTACTAGCAAGTTAAACGAGCCTCCGGGGGAAAACACAACCCCCCTGCCATAAACAAAAAAACCCCTTTTTCCTTTTCAAGTTTTTTTGGATGGGTCATAAATCTGGATAATGAACACCAGGCAAGCACAAACTGTAAAACCCCTCTACTTCATAAAGGGCACAACAAAGCCCCTTGCAAAAGTTGCCCCAAGGTGCATCTGCTAAAAAAAAATTTCAAAAAAGCTTTAAAAAAAGTTTTGCACAGCAGATTAAACCCAAGAGTTTAGGGGGTGTAAAGCGGCACCCCCCCCAAAAAAACAGTCAACCCCCCCTGTGGGGAGCCCTTGATTTTCGGGGTCCCCCCCAATTTTTTTTAAATGAAAGGAGCACTCTTACTTGCAAAATCATAATAAAACGTCAATAAAAAAAATAAAAAAAAAAAAAAAACACTAAATTTAATATTAGAAAACAGATACCTAAGGGGGGGGGGACTACAAACACCAGAAACCCAGGACCCGCCCCAAAGGGCCCCTTTTTTTTCCCTTTCCTGTTTGGGGATTTGTTCCTTTAATACACATTACATCCAAAAAGGGGGGGCGGGGGGTAGGAAACCTAATTTTTTTAGGGACCCTTTTGGTAAACCCAAGATTGTCCCAAAACTTCGCTATAGAACCCGAGACGTCAGCTCTTCATACACTGAACAATAAGGGCTTTTCAAACAAAACCCCCAAACATGATGGGGGGTTTTTTCCAAATTTTCCCACTCCCGGATTCAAGTCCCTTTTGGGGGGGGAAAAATCCTAACCCCTGCCAAAAGGGTAAAACCCAAACCCAATGTCCCTTTTGGGCTGAAAGCCCGATTTTTGCCTCCAAAACGTTGACCCCTCTAAGGGTGGGGAAAGAGGGGGAAAAGGGTTTTGCCCCCCCTAGGAAAAAAGGATAAAGGGGCACAACAGAAAATCTCCTAAAAGGGAACTTCAGAAATTTTGGGAAGGGGGGGAAACCAGCTTCTTTTTACTAAGTAAATCAGGGCCACTGAAGACGACCGCCTGCCAAAAAGCCCGCTAGGGTATAGAAAAAGGACCCTATAATCTGCAGCTCCTCCTTAAAATGCATAGTTTTGGGCTTTTAAGGCTCGTGTCAAAAAATTTGGGGTTACCCCCTTTTTTTTCAAAAAAAAAAAATTTAAAAAAAAAAAAGGGGGGGACAGGGGGCCGGGGCCCCCCATTTTTATTTCCCATTCAGGGGGGGTCACCAAGGACTTTGGGGGAAAGGGCGCGGAGGCCTTATAAAGCCCATAAATTCACAGCGCCAAAAAACAATAAAACCGCTGTTAAGTCAAGGTTAAAAAAAACCTTTTTAAAAGACCCACAGGTGGAGGTATTGGGGCCGGCAGCAAAAAAATTTTCCCCATGCTTTTTCCGGGAGAGAGACAAAACCCAAAGGGGAAAAAAACTTCCCTTTTTAAAAACCCCTTACGGATGACAAAAAAGTAATAGGAAGTTAAAAATTTCGGGGGCCCCACAGAAAGGACATGAGACTGTTTTCCCCCCCAAAAAATATCCCGCATGGGGAGAATTTGGGGGTTTCCCCCATCTCGGGGCCCCACCTTTTTTTTGGAAATAGGGGTTCAAAACCTCGGAAGACCCGGCTGAATGTGCCATGGTTACCCAAAAAATTTTTAAAACCAAGTTTTTTAAAAAAAATTTTTTTTGCATTTCCCTTTGTTTTTTTTAATTTTAAAGTTTGAACGTCTACAATAGTTTAAAGGGGTTTTTTGTTTTCACTATGGGGTTTTGCTGTTTTTTAAAGTTAAAGATCTTGAAAAAAACAGGGTCATTTTTGGCATTAAAAACCCCATTAGAAAGATCCAAATTTTTCCTGAGATACCCCCTCTTGTATGGGCTCACAGACCTCAGGTCCCTAGGCGAAGACCTTTCAATTTTCCCCTAAATAGGCTGCCAATTTGGTTGCTATAGCAAGAGTTTTCCAAATTTCTCCCCAGAAAAAGCGGCCAGCCCCCTTGGGGTTTCTATGGGGACAGGCCCCTTGGTTTGCCCTTTTACCCCCAAACCCCTACGGTCAACTGGCAAGCAAAAGTAAACACGCCCCTGATTCCCAAAAATTAAAACCCCGCCCAAAACGGGGTTTGAGTAAGATAAATCGTTTAAAGGGGAGAAAACCCCCTTTAAAAAACCGGGATTTATTCCAAAGGTTATTTTCCCTAAAATCTTCCCAACTTTTTTTTTTCCCCAAAACGGAAAAACGACAGGGGGAAGCCTTTTTGGGATGGGGGGGGGCATAAACCCCCCCCTTCGGCACCCTTTAAAAAACAGGGGGTCGGGAAAAATAAAGGGGGGCTTATAGATCAGAGCTCTTTTTACCCAAATATCCTAAATTTAAACCGGAAGATCCATAGGTTTTAAATTTCACACTTTTCCCCCTACAGTTACTCTGCTGCATGTTTTCTACTTCAGCCCCCACCCCAAATATTACCTTTGTTTTTGGGGACCCCAAACACATTAGACCTTGGTCACCAGAACCAACCGACCATCTAACGGGCGAGAAGTTTAGTCAATGTTCATTCAAAAGGGTGGAGGATGAGGAGAGTTCAATTTAAAGGCCCAAATTTTTTGGGTTTTAAGAAATTTTCTCCACTCGGGACCCCCCAGCACCCTTGGCAGCAGCTTGCGTTCCCACTCCCTGTTGACAACACTCGTTTGGTAGAACCAACCATGCACAAGTAAAGGGAGCTTGTTAGGAGTAGACGGCCGACAGCTATCGAAAATACATGACCCCCTTCAGCTTTTACCCTCCTGCACACCTAGAGAGAAAGGTGATGTCTGTTATCTTCCTCTGGCTAGTGCCAAGAGGCTCTGCAGATAGTAGTCCTCTCTGCTTACCCCTATTAGATGAGACCAGGACAATCTGGTCACCAACAGATATCATAGGAGGGTACAATAGACAAAAATCACTCCACTGGTTTTATGGCTCCTTGGTAGACTCTGGGGAGTCCGTCCAGGTGGAAGCAAGATGGGCTCCTCCGAAGCCTCAGTGTAGGCTGGCCATCCATCTCTTGCAGGACCTTTTGTTTTGGAGGCCTATTTCCTTTTGGAGAGAACCCAAGGAAACTTGTCGCATCAAACAGGCCATCTAAACCAGGCATCCTCAAACTGCGGCCCTCCAGCTGTTGGGAAACCACAGATCCCATGACGCCCACTGCTATAGATTATAGCAATGCATGATGGGAGTTGTAGTTTCCCCGACAGCTGGAGGGCCACCGTTTGAGGATGCCTGATCTAAACAGTGAGCAACAGGATATGGAGCAGGAACAGCTGAGCAGATGAATGTTCTGTGGGGAAAGATTCAGTAGAACTTGGATTTTAGTAATTTCATTTTTTGCTTATTTTATGCTAAAGAGTCCAGTAGGAGGTCTCATCAGTGACCGACAGCCTTTCCTCTATGAGTGCACATACATAGATAGGTGGTGTTCACAGATAAGACTGCCTACTGGACTCCGTAACCCAGGGAAAGACGACATTTAAATGAATAAATGGACACTTTCTGCTGAATCTTCCCCTGACAATACTGTATATCAATCTGCTCAGCTACTTTTGCCCCATAATATGCTGCTTGCAGATCAGATAGTAAGTTCAATGTGACAGGTCCCTTTTAAGTACAGTGGCACCTTGACTTAGAGTGTTTTGAGATACGAGCGGTTACTTGGTCCTTTCTTGCTTTGAGTTAAGAGCAAATATTTGAGTTAAGAGTGAAATAAAGCAGACGTGCAGTGCAGCAGCTCCTGCTCAAAAGCTCCTGATCTATAGCCATCTGTAAATTTTACACAAGTAATCTGCTCTGCAAACCATCTGTCATTACAGCAACATTATGTGAACCCACCCTAAGGGACGGGGAGGAAGGAAAAACCAAAAAAAAAAAAAACCAAACATCAGGGAATTTTAGCGATCTCCATCATCTGACTTTCATGGTGAATACACTTAACTAAACCAGCTTCTCTTTACATTCTCTTGTTATACTGTATACATGTTCGTTAATAAACATGCAAAAAAAAATAAAAAATTGTGCCGGTTCTGGGGTGCATGGTACAGATTAATGACGTTTCAATTCATTTCTATGGGAAAATTGGCTTTGACATAAGAGCAATTTGAGTTAAGAGCAAGGTCCCAGAACAAACTAAACTCGTATCTCAAGGCATCACTGTACTTTGCAAGCCAGAGTATGTGCACTCCATCACACAAACACCTACACTAGGACACCATAAAACAAAAATTCTACGTAAATTTCTCAATTTCCTCCATCTGCTGCGACATTTGACTCCAATGATCCGGCTGAACATCACTTCACCAGTTCTTTATGGTTACTCAGAACTAGAAAGGCAGGATCCGATAAGCAGAGCCGTCTACCAAGCTCCACTTTCCCATATGTGGGAGGAGACCATAAAATTCCCTAACGAGAATGTAAATACATGGACTCGTCCATAAGAATGGTTAATGAGCGGTTAAGGTTCTGGCTGCAGGGCAGCATGTAATGAACAGCTCTTAAATCGTGAACCATTTACTAGATTTGCAGGCATGTGCTTACACGGATTACTGCTTTACTCCATGCGTGGGCCCGGCGTATGGGGAAAGCCAGATACCTGCATGGCCGGCAGTGTGCTACTGTACAGGCCCCAGCCGAAACCGCACGACTTCCAGCTCTTCTTTCTCCTATATATGGAGAATCAATTGTCCTGAAGGCGATTTGCACAATTAGGATAAGATGCCAGAGGATGAGGACCCATAGAATAAGGGCGGTTACAAACGGAGGTGTCCCCCGGTAACACTGGAGCGCACTAGTCATGGAGGATTGCAGAAAATCCGCAAAGTATTAAGGCTATGTTCACGTGACGTCATTTTCCACTTGTTTTTGGGGCGTATTTTACATTAAAAATGTGGCTAAATAATGTTCTATGCAGTTCTCCGATTCCAATGTAAAATACACACAGTCATGCACAAGACGCGTATTTTACAAGAGTCATTGCGGCGCGTATATTGGGACGACCTTACTGGCATAAATGTAAGGCGCAACGTTCACACACTATTATTTGCCGAAGGATTGGCGCCGTTATTCCGGCCCTGATTTGCGCTTCCAATACGGCGCAATACCGGAGGAGTTCATTACGGTATCCACTGTGCTCTAGAGAACAGTGGATTCCGTCGTCCTCCCGCTCGCAAATCCGCCGGGGGGGGAAAAGGACATGACATTTTTTTACGGCGCCCCAAATCCTGGGGAATAAGCCGTGGAGGGGCTAAGGTAAAATTTTTTTTTTTGGGAAGTTTTTAAATTTTAAAAAAACTTTTTTCCCATTCATTATTTTTAAAATTCTCCCCGTTTTTGTTTTAGCTGCCCTTTAGTGATCCATTGTTTACAGCTCTTCCCGGGGGATACGCCGGCTGAAGTTCCCAGTCCGGTGCCATGCTCAGACACCCCTTCCTCTCAGGCAGCACTGAGTGTTCAAACCCCTGGTGCTGTTATTGTACTCCCGTCCTCTGTGCTCCTTAGAAATTAGTCAAACAGTGCAAATAAAAGAAAGAACCCTCAATGAGGTCTGTGCATTGATAAAGAGGAAAAAAAAAAATCCACAGGTTTGGTTCCTGCAGGGATATGAACCAAGGACCCTTGTGCTGTGAAGCAAAAATGTTACCTCTGAACTACATTGTAGCTACTTACAACTCTATACATAAACAGACCTTTGACTACAGAGAGGAAAGGCATGGTGATGTCATCCTGCTGGGTCACATGATATGCAATTCAAACAATTCTGAGGACACAGAGCTGAAGAGCGTCATACAGGAGTTACGAAATGAGATTGTGGCAAAACCCCTTTAAGCGCGTCGTCAATTCTTGAGGCCTTTACGCCAGTGATATCCTGTAGGAACCATGCTGGAGCGGATTTCTGGCACGGTAACGCCACAAAATACGCTGCACACTTTGCAAAAAATACACTTCAAACTACACCTCTAATCAGGCGGGTTTTGACGCTCATTTTGAAGCGTAAGTTTACACCTGAAAATGTCCAAGGCTTTGTTCACACAGTAATTTTGATCAACTGCTAATGACGTCCCTTTGATCAAAGTCTCAGAGCAAGTGGTTCGAAACTTTTAGGACAGTCACTCGAACAAATAGAAGTAATCTAAAACGCGGACTACACCTTCAATAGCTGTTGGCCGACAACGCCTCTCATTCTTTCCATGCACTCTCTATCCGGCTGAGTGTGCATATGCTCAATGAGGAGAGGCGACTAAACCGCTGCCAAACTCCTCTGTGTTTTATATACAAACATCAGGCATTGAAAAGCAAATGTGACCCTTCTTTCATGAGCTGGTCAGCACCCCCCACCCTCCCCATACACAAGTACAGTTGGCCAGTCCCACCCAGACAAGCAGGCTCTGCTGACCATGCCGCAACTTCAGGCAGTAGGGTGTCCCGAATGCACAACAAGCGGCATGTCCAAGATGCGCCAAGTGGAGGAGGGGGCAGCCGATGGCTGTACACAAGAGGCTTTGTCAGATTGTAAAGTGCTGTAGAATATATTGGTGCTATATAGAGATTATGATTATTACTACACACCAAATGGGATGATGTTGGGGCATAAGAAATAGGAGAATCATCAACATTGAGTAGTAGCAACTAGGACCCAAAACTCAACTAATGAAAGTTCTGTACAAGCTGCGGGAGTCCTATTTATGACTGACAGGCTTCCTTTCAAGTTTGCCCAAATTTGCTGTCTATGTTCCATTCAGAAAACCTAGTAAAAGAAACTTACTATGATGCGTAACATGTGAAGCCCCTTCGCAAAACGTCACTGGCTGTAAAGCACAACCTGGACTCCTCAGCAGTTCTCCTGCTGTTCCTGTAGAGGCAAGGAACCCAATCCTAAGAGGAGTTAGGAAAATGATGGTGTTTAATACTTAAAAGCAACCAAATACGACCCTTGTATGTTGAAACCATAAGACTATAGAAAACTGGGGATTGGTTATGAAGCCCAAAAGTGTCCAACATAATGGAAAATGAAGGAAAAAAGCCAATAAATACAGATAGGGCACGTCCTTACATGTATCAGATAGAGCTGCTGGAAGCTGGAAATCACATTCTATCCTGAGGACAGGAGCTTCTTTGGGTCATGTACTTTATATACAATCTGCCAGAAAAAAAAACACAATGGAGCCCCTCACCTTGTTACATGTAAGAGCAGTACAGGACGTGTAGTACCGCACTGTACTGTAGAGAGGCGCTACTAGATCACCAATCACTGCATGCACCTCACTAATACATGTAAGAGCAGTACAGGACATGTAGTACCGCACTGTACTGTAGAGAGGCGCTACTAGATCACCAATCACTGCGTGCACCTCACTAATACATGTAAGAGCAGTTCAGGACACTGTACTGTAGAGTGACGGACAGTCACTGCATGCATCTCATTAATACAGGGGTTTTACTAGTAAAACATTCATTATGATTGGTTGGATCTTCTAGTTAACCATTTGCACCGTAGATCAGCAGTGTCTGACATTGCATGTTGAAAATATTGTACCTCATTATAACCTGATGGACCACTGTACAATGCATCATGGGTAAGTAGAGCACACTGAGGGGCGAGTTCATGTATTTTCTGTCACTTCATACAAATGCCATCTAGGCACACATTGTACAGGTAAACAGTGGATGGACTTGTTCTGGGTATGCCCTGTAAGCACTTTGTTGGGATGACTGGAAGCCAGTGCTAACAGATGACCTAGATATGACAGCATAGGCTTGTTACAGGATGAGTCTAGGGAGTGTTCACGGCCTGGAGACAGAGTGTCTGGTGGCTCAAGGAAGACTTGCCATGAGTATGTGCAGCACAAGAGAAGCCCTGCAGGCAACACTGAGCAAACCAAGTTGTGTAGAAATGTAAAGACGCGCAAGACAGACAAGATCAATCATATTTTATATAAAGACCTGAGGAGAAAATAAAAAAGTCAACACCTGGGTGGGCAAAAACAGGAAAGACTCAACACCTATAAAAGTGACGACATCTGGAAATATCCATCACAGGTAGACAAATTACTAACAGCCGGATAGATCTCTACAGAGAATTTATTTTTTTAAATTAACCAGAATACTAGACTTCCTATAAGAAACAATTCAAGAAGGCCTACCATGCTTGTGTGTCTGGCACGTAATGCATGTACAAATGTGACGTAGGGCCGTCCTAGTAGGACTAGGAACATTCTGTATAAGGGTTACAGGGATACAATAGATGCCATAAGATTAACTGGAGGACGTGCGATCGGCCCGAATTTATCTCAAGTCGTCAGAGGTGGCTGTAGAGGATTTGACGGGCCGGGCCCCTCAGGTTGGTTATAGTGCTTATAAGTGCACGCGTCCCCCTGGGAAGGGGTCAGCACTCGGCATGTATTAGCTCTACAATTACGGCAGTTATACCAATAGACCGTTGAGTGCACGGAGCGATCAAAGGAACCAGTTCAAGGGGTTGTCTCGTTTCAGCATTTGGCAGCTGTTTATACTGGTTGCTAAGCAGAGCTTATGAAATGGAGGGGCGTGTGTCTCCTCCTAGCAGGGAGTATCTTCTCTCTCTGCAGACACGCCTCAAAGTGTGCACATGAGGATTCATTCTGTGTAAGCCAGGGGGAAGGGAAAGGTTCTCAGCTGGTGAAAAGCAAGTAACCTCCATAGTTATATCTACATTTCTCGCTCTCAACATACTTTGAAATTTAGAATGGGCATTTGACATTCAGGACTCTGGGAAAGATGGGTGATTTTTTTTCTCTGTCTCCCACAAACAGTGATATATCTTGCAGATGATTACACCTCTGACCTCTACAGAACAAAATAAACGCTTTATCTGTTTTTGTTTACATGGGACTGCACATGATCTCTCTCTCTCTGCTGTTGGACCTCTGATTGCTGTCAATGACAAACCTCTCCCCGCACGCATACGTCGTACCTACCACTGCTTGCCGTCAGTGACACGCTCTCTTGTCCGTGCACACATCCCCCTGCGCGCTCCTGTCCGCAACCTCTTCCCTGCATCTCCCTCAGACGCGCATTCCCGATCACGACCGGGGGTGGGACCTGAGTGTAACCCGACCGGAGCTCTCGCTTTGTTCCCAAGCACTAAACAGCCTGTTCTCCTAAACCATAGCACTTTGCTTATGGTAACCAAGGACAGACATACTTAGATTTTTGGTCCCCTCCTTTTGAACTATTATCTTCGTAGCGAAAAAACCCCATTAATCTTAAGGCATGTATTGTATCACTGTAACCTTTATACAGAATGTTCCTTGTAATCAGTATCAGATTATTTTTGTGAAAAATAAAAGCATCCTATTTGCATAGTACCGTGGCGTGCCGTGGTTCTCTACTTCTGTGTGTTACTTGGCCAAGTTTGACCTCACCCTTATAACACAAACTTAGGGTGACTTATTGGGGTGTGAGAAGCAAATGGCAAGTGCTGCCTATGTTTCCACGCAGACAATGGATATTGGAGGAACCCAACCTGATGAAATGGATAACCACTGACTTTAGGTGGAAAGTTTTTTTTGGATGACCAAATAGTGTGGTGCCTACAGGTTCTACCGCTTGTGCGGAGGAGAATCCATGGCAGTCCCTAGTATAAAAGAACATGGATTCAGTGTGGGACAGAGCAGGGTAACCCACCCCAAGAACACCCTTAGGCCTCGTTCACACGGCTTATATCGGAACGGATTTGCCGCCGTATTTACGATCATAAATCCGTTCCGAAATCAGTCTGAAATAAGTGGCAGGCCATGTAATATTGGTTTTAATGGGAAATACGTGTGGTCGTTCAGACATGCATTTCCGTGCCGTATTGCCGCCGCAAAAACAATGTGCATGTCAATTATTGGGCCGATTTCGCAACGGATTTACACCATATAATGAATGGGGATTGTAAATCCGTTGGGAAATACATGCCCCACTTAGTGACACTTCTTTCCAACGGATTTCAGAACGTATTTACGATCGGCAATCCGACGTAAATACGTTCTGAAATAAGCCGTGTGAACATCGCCTTACATGTACGGGAGGTGGAACCACTACTTTAGCTACAAGCACTGCACGCCTGGTGACCACAAGCATGCCGGCGACGTTCAATGGTTTATTTCCAGTAATGTCCTGAACTAGCGCCAATCACAAGACCAAACTGACCCCAATCACATGCTCGCATTTGCCACAGTCGGCCTTGTTTTCAGTGACTGCAAACCATTCTCTGTCCACATCTAAAGTCAGGAAAGCCGTCTCGCTACAAAGCCTCTCAGTAGACGAGATTCGTCACGCATTTGTGGAATTCAAGAGTGGACAAGAAGAGTCCTTGATAAAATGCTGTCCTCCGATAACAGAGCTCTGCGCTACCAAAACAAGCAGGCATTTCAAGCATTACACACTGCAAAAAAATACAGATTACAGCAAATTCTCCATCACCGTCTCCTCATCCGGCCCCTTGGGGAGCTGCTCTGTCAAAGCTCAGCGGCGCAGCACCGTATCCACCACACTACCGCATAGCCGACCCACAACCATGAGGGGGTGCGGAGGAAAGCAATGCAATCGTCACGCTCTCAGGGCCTTGGCTTATAAGGTGACCAAGGCCGATCTTAGCGGCAGGTTGGGTGAAGGTGCTGCGCTGAAACCTCTCCACATCACACTTTGCAGCAGCTACAAAGCTCAGGCTCTGTCTACACAAAAACAGTCAGATTTTCGGCAGTTTTAGTATTTTAAAACTGCTGAAAATCTGACTGAATAACAAATCACAGACTTTAATAATAAAAAAAAAAAATTGAAAAAAAAAAAAAATGACCTGTAGTCTACACTACACTGGCGCCGGCGGTTTTAGGAGCATTTTGTAAAAACAGATGGCGACCAGCGGAAAAATGACTACAGGAGTCTAAGTAAACCGCCGGGCGGGTTTTGGCCGTCTTGTCACATTTTTTGGCAGCATTTCCACTGGAAAACCGCCCAGGAGGGGCTAAAATTGTGCATACATTACTGCACTGACTGAGAACCGTTCAAACTAACGCAACAAAAACAGCCTACAAAATGAGGTTTTTCAGCGGTTTACTTTTGGACAAGAACTTGACCCCAAAAAAAAAAAAAAAACCTCAGTTTTGTGAACTGTTTTAGGATTTGGTGTTCTCTGAGTTTTGCCCTAACCTAAATCTTGAGACAAGGATTTGCCCCATATTAGCTACAAAAGAGACATTAGAAACCTCCTCTAAACACCCACTTCTGGGGGGAGGTTTGCAGAAGCCTCAGCCATTTTTTCAGTCCAGTTCAAGGGAGTCCATGCCCAAATCGGGACTGGGTGTGGGGGCAGAGTACCTGCCAAAGGTCACATCTTCCACAGAAGGTTTCTCTTTCTGAAGCTCAAATATTGCACAATGCTACACACAGCAATTATACTCTATATAGGCGCCCATAGTGGATGTGCACATTGCAATAGGCTTAGACATCAGGTGTCCCCATACTATGTAAGTAAATGGCTTCTAGATCTGTAGTCTCCATATCCCCAACTGACAAGTGCCATTGGTCCTGGCTTAGCACCTTCTGATGTTCCCTCTGTTCGATCTATAGCGCGTGTACTGTAGGGGGATGTTCACATGGCGTGTTCGGATCCGTCTTTTGGACCCAAACACACATTTACCAATGAGCAGTGTGATTTTACACTGCTCGCAATGTAAAACGCGTACCGGCGTCCACACGAGTGATCACCGAAGCGTCTCATTGCGTCTTTCAGATCCGTTCTCAGAATGGACATGTCAGTTCTTGGTCTGAAAGACGCAGCAGGAGCCCTATAATAAACTATAGGGGGCGATCCTGCTGCAGCCAACACGCATCCAAACACGCAGCTGCATGTTGGATGCGATTTTGTCGGCTGCTAGAGGGGGGATAAGACTGCTGCTGTGGGCAGGCTCTGGACAGAATCTGAGATTAGCAGCAGCGGCGGCACTTAAGGGGGATAGAAAAAGGGGAAGGGGGAGAAAAAAAAAAAAAAAAAACACAAGAACCACACCACAGTCATACAGGCCCAGCAAACTTCAGTCCAGCGGGGTTGTTTTAGGGGTTGTCTCACTACATTGATTCATCTCACCTCAGTCCTGTTTTCTTGGTTTCATTTTGAATTCAGGGGCGTGTTTACTGGCTGCAGTAGAAGCCCGGTCTGTAGCTATATCAACCAGTGCTGGCAGCCTATCAAGATAGCCCTGATCGCTATAGCTACAGACCTGTTTGAGCCGACAGGCTATCAGGAGAGATCAAACAGGTCCGTAGCAACCAGTGCCGACAGGCTACCAGGAGAAATCAGACAGGTCTGTAGCTATAGCACCCTGAGGAGATGATGCAGCCCATACAAGAGGGGATATCTTGCAATAGGTAGGACACTGTTAATGGACACATATTGCAAAGTGACTTGTGTTTGCAAGATAACATAAAAAGCAATCCTTGTAGTGAGACAACCCCTTTAAACTTTGTACTCGGCTGTACGCATGACTGTGCAAAGCTTAGGTGCGTACAGTACGGCCGCAATTACGCCGGGTGATTTTGGAGTCCCCCCGCCGTGTGGGGTGGCTGGAGGGAGGGGGGGGGGGGGTGGCGCGAGCCTGCCGGCTCTATGGGCATGCATTACTCGCGGCACATATTCACCGTAAGTAATGGACGTCACTTATTTTCCCTGCGCATACGAGCGGGGAGAGGAGGCGTAATCCATAGTTCTCTATGAAATTTGCCCATGTGAACATACCCTTACAGTATGACTTTCATGCTCATATCCTGATATCAGCAGGTTATTCATTCCTATGCAGATAAAAAAAAAATCCAACTCCTGTCTTCTATGTGTATATGAGCGACCTTCTATTTACTGCGAACAGACAACAGTCCGGCCTGTGCTGGATTCTCCACTTGTATCCAGCCAATAATATCCTCAATGTTATAATCTTTCATTGAGAGCGGCTTTACCTCTGGTTCTTCAGAAAACCTTACATCGAACGTTTTCTATCGCACAAATTAAATCCATTAGTGAATAAGGTAGAAACCTGCAGCACGTCTATTGATTCAAATACCCGTCCATACTAGTTACAGCATCCCGAGCTGGTAACACGTCAGTGGCCAATACAGCCCAAACAACGTTTTGGAAGCGTCGCCAGACTGACGTGATAAGGGCTTGTTCACATGACGTTTTGGATCCGTTTTACGGATCCGTTTTTAACCTGCAAAAACTGGATGCAAACTGCATCCAAAAAGCGGATCCAGAAAACGCAACAGCTGATCCTTTTTTGGATGCTAATTGGATGCGTTTTGCATGCGTTTTACGGATCGTTTTTTGGATCTGTTTTTTTCAATGCTGTATTTAAATCAACCTATCAAACTGCAATTGAAATATAATATAACCTATCAATGACCAAGAAAAAAACCTTTTTTTACCTAGTGTCAATCAACTGTACATACACCTATGATTTTAGAACCCGCCCCAACCCAACCAAGAGTTTTCAAACTCAGAGACCTGACGTCCATGTGCATCCGGTGGTATGCTGGGGGCTGTGGGACTGACATTATCCTCCTCTCCTTTACCCATGTAGAATGAAGGCATTTTCCAATAGCACATTGAATCAGAAAAATTAGCCCTCTAATTAAAATGATACAAAATATAACCCAAACATAATATTCAAATTTTATATTTAATTTAAATCCAATGCGTTTTACGGATGCGTTTTTGGCATCGAAAGCGGATCCAAAACCCACCCAAATGTATGCTGCGCTTTTGGATCCGCTTTCGGGATGCCAAAAGCGAACTCCATTATTTCCTATGGGAATTTCTGTTGCGTAAAACGCAAGAAGCATTGACATGTCAATTCTTAAAACGCATCGCAAAAAGCGCATCGGCGATCACTCGTGTGAACAGTGATGCGTTTTTGCCATTGAAAGCAATGTTAATCACACTGACAATTGTTAGATCCGTTTTGCGGATCCGTAAAACTGATCACAAAAACGTTGTGTGAACAAGCCCTAACAGCTCAGCACACGCCTCTTTGAACGGTCACACCCAGCTGACAGATTCAGTCATATATTTCTAGGAGGGATAACAGAGGAGCAGCACAACACAGAGATATAAGAGAAGAGGCTGAAGAATTGCTATTTCGCAGGGAACACCGGGATTTACTAAAATACCTGTCACAGGTCCAAATTACAGGGGTTTCCCACTTTTTAGTTACCGTATAATCAGAGTTTCTCAACCAAAAAAATGAGCTGAAAAACCCTACCTCGGCTTATACTCGAGTCACTGCCAGCACTCTGGCGCTGCGATGGCCCGGGCACTGGCAGGGACACCTCAGCTGTACGCGACTCCTCTGGGAGTCACATACAGCTGAATCCTGAGTACCTGAAAGCATCCGGACACTGCTGTGGCCCGGGCGGTGATCTTTGCAGCTGTATGAGACTCCTGGGAGTGCATACAGCTCTCCGGTCACCCATCGGCATCGGGCTACGGGGCGGCGATCACTTCGGGTATCGATATACCTGGAGGCATACAAGAAGACCTATTGCGGAGGAGAGAGCGCTCCCTGCTCCGCAATAGAACTCCGGAGTCTCCGGCACAGGCAGCATGTGAGGTCACCACGCTGCCCGCACGGCCTGATGACATTCACAGCCTGTGCCATAAGACTGAGCGCGGGAAAGCCTGGAGCGGCGGGGATGGGGTAAGTATTATTTTTAAAAAGTCTGTCTTGTGGGACATTACCTTTACCCCTGGGGGACATATACCTGGCTTTACCGAGGGGGGGGGACATACCTGGCTTAACCGACTGGGGGACATATACCTGCATCCCACTGGGGACATAACCTGCTATGGGGGACATTAACCTGCCTATGGGGGACATTAACCTGCCTATGGGGGACATTAACCTGCCTATGGGGGACATTAAACTGCCTATAATTTTATTGGTATCCATTTTTATTTTTTAAATGTACCAGTAGCCGCTGCATTTTCCACCCTAGGCTTATACTCGAGTCAATAAGTTTTCCCAGTTTTTTGTGGGAAAAGTAGGTGCCTCGGCTTATAGTCAAGTATATACGGTATGTTTGGACAAGAGAACCTCCGCTGACAGTCCCTTCTCTGGGATCGACACTGCAATCCTTTAATGCTCTGCCCAATCTTAAACAGGACTTCATTTCAGCTGTACTGGGTCAGACCTAAGGCATCAACACAATAAACAGGTGGTAGACAGCAGATTCTGGATCCTGTGGAACAAAGCAGATGTATGCGCCATAGCCTAGGAAGTAACGGGACCCCAAGCTCATGGACTCGTCAGAAGGCACATTTGGGAGCTCCACCAGACAATGGTTCACACAAAGGTAACCAGAGGAATCCAAGACAGGAAAAGGCTCATCTACTACCTGGGAAGATCTAGCACACACTCCCCAAAATAGAGTGTAAAGATCAAGGAGGAACCGATAGGAGACGCTTCCCTAGATACTGGGGGCTTCAGAGGGCCTTGG
Source organism: Phyllomedusa bahiana (assembly GCA_025379985.1). Lineage (NCBI taxonomy): Eukaryota > Metazoa > Chordata > Amphibia > Anura > Hylidae > Phyllomedusa > Phyllomedusa bahiana. The sequence goes on along the minus strand of JAODAL010000726.1, from coordinate 26,008 downwards.
ACAACCACAGACAAGTTCCTACATCCTGGGTTACATATTAATCCAGCTTCACTAAATGAAACGGTGTCATTATCTTGCAGTTATCTCCATGGACCCTGGTGTCCGCTCTCAAACTAGCTAAAGTCCATTCCGAGGAGTTTCCGGATACACAAAGGAACCTTACAAACGTGATTCTAAATATCTGATATTCTGATAGCTGCATGGAGATTACTGACGAAGCATCGGGAATCCAAGGGAATTCCCATACATTGCTTATCAACGTGTGCCGAATGTTGGGTCCTGAGCAAGAGTCACTGGGGCATTTCAGAAGATCAAGAGGCGTGACCCACTACTACAGATACAGGATGAACTGCAGAATAAAACTTAAAGGGGATATCTCACCGCACTGTTTTACAGAGCCGCAGCCAGCTTCAGGCGCCCACTTCCTGTTCAGGCTGTGGGCAGGTCTACAGCAATTATTGGCACATCAGCTTTTGCTGTGCCTGGGGTTTCCCAATTTTTTGGGGACACAGCCCTCAAAAAAGGGCCTTTGTCCCCACTCCCACAGGTTTATATGGAAAGGGTTCATGTAAAGGGGGGGCTTTTCTCCACTCACGGGAGAAAACCCGCCCCCCCCGCGGCCTGGGGACTGCCAAAAAACCGGGGACAAATTTCCCGGTCGCAAAAAACCGACGAGGTATTTGTCACTTGCCGTGTAAACGGCCCCTAAAAGTATTAAAAGCTTGTCAGCAAATAATGTAAAACTCCAGTCTTTTAGATAAAAAAAAGCGGGGGAGTGGACTTCACCACCCCGCCCCCCGCTACAGTTTGAAAGGCGGGAAAAGGCGGGAAAAACTGGGAAAGTTTGGTGGCAAAAGCAGGAGAAAAGATCTGCAAATTCCTAAAAAAAAAGGCAAAAATCAAAAAACCCCTGTATTTTGGTAACTTTATTTTCCTAAATTTTTTAAAAAAACAAAACCCCCAATGGGGACAGCAATGCCGGGGGAATACAGAAAAAAAACCCCAACCCACCGTTTCCAAAAATTTGGGGTATTTAAAACAAAGGCAAGGTTTTGCGGTCCCCATTTTTTATTTAAACCTTTGAGGTTTAAAGCTTCAGCACGGGGGGGTCGTTAGAGCAAATCTACACAACACCAATTTTTGTCTTTTTTTTTGGGAGGAAATCTGTTTTTAAAAGGAATCCAAAAAAAAAAAAAAAAAAAAAAAATTAATCCCCACAGCCCCTCTTAGAAAATGCAAGCGTAGTTTTACAGGGGCGGGTGGAGTGTTTTAAAAAAAGGCCCTGACTGACCCCCAAAAAAATAAAATTTTTTTTGGGTTTCCAGTTAGTTTAATACGTGCCAAGGCAAGAGGATTTGGGTTTTCTTGACGGGTGCTCCCTGACCCTGATTTCCCGTTTGGGGAGTTTCATTTTAAAAAGTTTTTGGAGGCAGGGCAGGCAAAGTTTTTCCCGGCAGGGGAAAAGATTCCTCCCCCATAGAAAAACAGATTAAAAGGGAAAAGGTGAAAAATTTTGCTAAATCGGGCCCAAAAAAGGTGGGATGATAAAACCATTCATCGGGACCTGACTGCACAAAAAGGAAATTTCTTTTTTCTTAGGGATTTTTGCCCATGTGGTACCGCTTTCCCCCAAAACCCAATTTTGTGAAAGAGGGGGCCGTTCTCTTTTCCTGGAAAAAATGATATCCTATTTGTGTTAATCTATTAAATTAAAGGGGGAATACCATTTCTCGGGAAATAAAAAAATAGGCCCCCAAAAATGTTATTAAGGTCGGTTTTGTTAAAAAAACCGTTTTGTCCCCCTTTTTCGGGCAGCGTTTTGGATATTTAAAAATTTAAAGTTTGTGTTCTAAAGTTTTTTCAAAAAAAAAAAAAAAAAAAAAAAAAAAAAAAAAAAAAAAAAAAAAAAAAAAAAAAAAAAAAAAAAATTTTTTTTTTTTTTTTTTTTTTTTTTTTTTTTTTTTTTTTTTTTTTTTATTTTTTTTAATTTCCCACCTTAAAGATGTTAAAAGTTCCCAAACCTCCAAAAAAAACCCCATTTTTCCATTGTTTCTAAAAGAAAATTTTCCTTCTTCACCAGCGATTTGGGTTTAGGGCCGGCGGTTAACCCACGGCCCCAAAAAAGGCCAAAAGGAAAAAAAAAACAAAGTTCTTAAGCCGGCCGGTTTTTTACTTTATTAAATGGGAAATTTGGGGCGTTCAAAAAATTTAATTTTTGGGCCCTTATTTAAAATTTTTAAAAAAAAAAAAATAAAAATACAAAAAACCCGGGAAAAAAAGGTAAGGTATTTTTCAGGGTTCTAATTTGGGTTTAGATAGTATTTTTTCCCCTGCCGTGTGGGCAATTTCCGGCCAAGCTACCGTTTCTGGAAAGGGGCGTTTTAATGTGTATGAGAAACCTTAAACCCCCCGGTCATAGTATTTAAGCCTCCATTTTTAGTTATGGGGAATGATCTTCGCGTTTTTCGATTACAAAGTAGTTTTTCTTATAACCCCAGATCAAAACCCCCACATTCAAAAGCCCTCATTTTTTGTAAAATTTTGTTTGGGCACACTTGTTAACGGGCCAAAGACCCTTTTTGAGCAATAAGGCCTGGTTTGGCGACAAAACCTTTATCAAACAAGCTACACGATATCCTTTGGGCAACCCGTTAAAAACCCGCCCGCGAGAACTTTCCAGGGGGCAGGCCCCGGCATTAAGGGACAGGATTGCCCCCCGTTTGTATTTTCCCCAAAAAACCCAAAATCCTGGATAAAATTAATAAAAACAAACAGCCCAAATTTAGCCAAATTTTTGGGGAGTTTATCCCAAAGGGGGAAAAGGGGTGTGCCTGGAGAATGGGGGGGGGTGAACCCCCCTTGGGATTTTTGCCAAAATCTGGAATCCCTTGGCATTAGGGCAAAAAAACAAAAATTTGCTTGCTAAGCAACCCATGGCTGACAAAATTTGGTGGTTCGTTACCTCTTTTTGCAGGGGCAAATCTCAAAAAAAAGGGAGAAAATTTTTTCTTACCTTGAGGCAGCACAGGGGAAAAAAAGGGTTATGAAAGTGGAGGTGGGGGAAAAGGTCACCGGGCTCCCCGGGACCCTTTTTCGGGGGGTAAAAACCCTTTTTTGGCTCGTTTTTTTTAACAGTACACAAGGGAAAAGTCCCAAAACACATCCAGGGGCAAGTCAAAACCCCATGTTTCTGGGATTTGTAGGGGAAAAGAAAAAGGGACACAGATATCTGATGTGTCCTTGTTTGTACCATTCGCAATAAATCGATCATGCCTTTGGTTTTCTAAATTTTTACCCATTCCCTATTTTTTTCGCTTTTTAAGTGTTTTTTTTGTTTTGTTTTTTTTTTAAAGGTTTTTTGGGATCAGAATTTCCCTTTTTTTTAAAAGATTTTAGGGTAAAAAAAGTTTTTCGCTTGTGAAGCTAATACTTTTTTTTTTTTTTGATTTTGGCTTCTAAAATTTTTCTTTTCCCTTTTTTTGCTAAAAAAAAAAATTTTTTTTAGCATTTTGTCACTAAAAATAAAAAATTTTTAATGGGTTTTGGCGCTAAAATACGTTCTTTACGGATTGTGTCACTAAAATTTTTTTTTACGGATTTTAGCGCTATGGTATTTTCCCGAATGTTGCCACTAAAGGCCGTTTTTTTTGTTTTTTTTTTAACACCAAAATCCATAAAAACCGTATTTTAGCACCAAAATCCATACAAAAAAAACGTATTTTTGGTGACAAAAGCGAGAACTTTATAAGCAGCAAAATCCGTAAAAATAAGGATTTTAGCACCAAAATCCATTTAAAAAAAAAAACAAAAAACTTTAGGGCCAAAATCTGTAAAATAAGTATTTTTGGCAACAAACGGGACATAACTATTAGCGCCAAAATCCGTAAATTGACTACAAGATTACATATAAACGCAATAATGTGCTTTATATCCCCTTATCCAATGGCTTAGTTTATGCATACATTAAAAAACAGACTTAAAGACAAGTAAAAAACACGTGTAAAAAAAAAAAAAAAAAAACGCAAATCGCGGCAAAAAAAAAAAAAAAGCGGACGTTTTTTCGCTGCTTTTGACAGGCAGTGGACAGAAAACAGTTTCATGAACGTTTTTTAGTAATTCGTTTTCAGGTCGTTTTTTTGTCCACTGCAGGGGAGACATAGCCTAAGGTCTAGCCGTCGCCAAAACTAGAATAGGTCATGGTAGAGAATAAGGATAAAACATGTGCAATTTAAAAAAAAAAAAAAAAAAAAAAAAAAAAAGGAAGGACATAGGACATTGTGTGTAGCCTAAGGCTTCAAACACACAGCAAAGGACAAAAACCTGCTTTTTGTTCGATGCACGACTGCGGTTTTTGTCACCATTTTTGCAAAAATAACTGAATGTACGGTAAACCGGCGGCAAAACGCCGACAGATTTAGCATCATGTTCCTAAATCTGCTTCTGCCAGGAAACGAGCTGGAAAAAAAAAAAAACACAAATCTGTGTAGACTTCAGGTTGTTTTTCTATTAGAGACTATGGGCTTGGTAAACTGTTGAATTTCCAAAGGTTTCGAAATACTAAAACCGCCAAAAATCTAATTGTTTTTGTGTGCTGTGTGGACTTAGCCCAAGGCACTTTGGATGATAACATCTGCAATACCAAAGTCCTTGAGATTCTGTGCTTGACATACAAACCTATGCAGAGGTCATCAAGACAGAGAGCTTCAAATTAGGAGCCACCTCAACAGTATCAACAGTGATGGCACTTCAGACCAGTTTGTGGGCTGAAACACGTGCATTATACGCATGGCCTTTTTGGTCTGGGACTAGCAGAAATAATAAATTGAAGGCGTCACACCTTCCTATGTGTGGGTCAGCACTTGGTGGTGCAGTGGACCCTAGCAGGATTTTGGGACTTCCTGGATAATCTAACCGCTCCGCTGTCTCTTTAACTGTAGCCAGAGTTGTCGACGCAGCTTTCCTGGATAATCTAACCTGTCCGCCGGTCAACATTTCATTTAAATCGCTCTTAAGCCCTGTAGTCCTTTTCTTTCTCTTCTGCAATTTTCTGCATTTCTCTAGCATATTGAATTACAGCGAGCACAAAGCCAAGCGCTGGCTGCCTGCAGGTGTCTGCATGTAGATCTATAGAGGCCTGGTGGTGGTACACGGTCTGCTCTCAGGAAGGTGATCAGACCGGCACAGGCGGCTATATAACACTCACTTTCATTGAGGACGACCGCTCATAGTACAAGCCCAACACTCATCACAGTATCATCTATGGCAGGGGTGTCAAACTGCGGCCCTCCTGATGTTGGGAAACTACAACTCCCATCATGCCCACTGTTATAGATCATATAAACGCATGATGGGAGTTGTAGTTTCCCCAGCAGCTGGAGGGCCGCAGTTTGACACGTGTGATCTATGGCATCTTGGGTGAAGAGCTCGCAGCTGTAGCCACTGATCTTCTGCGTCTGGTCTTTCAGGATTCCAGACTATGGCATGTACACGGCCAAGCTGCGAGCTCTGTATAAGCTCAGAGCTGTACATACGCTTTTATGGGGCCCCACCATAAATCTGTGTATGCCTCAAGCTTAGATTCTACAAGGGTGTGGAGACACACACATTATAGATCATATGCAGATCTACTATTGCTATTGGGGGATAAACCCAAGCGCAGCACCATATGGCAGCACACACTTTAAAGGGGTTGTCTCACTACAAGGATTGCTTTTTATGTTAAAGATCTTGCAAAAACAAGTCACTTTGCAATATGTGTCCATTAACAGTGTCCTACCTATTACTAGGTATCCCCTCTTGTATGGGCTGCATCAGCTCCTCAGGTCGCTATAGCTACAGACCTGTTCAATCTCTCCTGATAGCCTGCCAGCACTGGTTGCTATAGCTACAGACCTGGCTTCTACTGCAGCCTAGTGGAAGCCAGTAAACACGCCCCTGAATTCAAAATGAAACCAAGAAATCAGGACTGAGGTAAGAAGAATCAATGTAGTGAGACAACCCCTTTAAGCTCTGCTAGAAACATCTGGAAGACTACTTCCACTATAAATGAATGCACACAGGACGGATTTGGTGCCAAAAGCTCCTGCAACAAATCTGCAACAGCATCCAACCATGTGGATGTCCTGGTGTTCTCTCTATAGTTGACACCTCTCCACCCACCTCTTTTCTCCTTCCTTTAGGTTTCCTTTTTTTAGAAGTCCTGTTCTTTTTGGGCCATAAACTTACCTCGTACCATGGCAATATCAGGAAGTGTACCCATACTTTGCTGAATAACAATTGGTGACTAATTAGTGTCTGTGACTAGAGGTTTTACTGCTAATCCTCCCTTCAGGGTCTTCTAAACGGGGCGTGTGTGATCAGTTTGAGCTGCATACCATGTGACCCAGCGGGCTTGACATCACCATGCCTTTCCCCACAGTGTGCTCACTCTACTCAAACAAAGGTCTGTTTATGTACAAAGCTGTGAGTATCTACAATGTAGCGGAGTGGTTAGCACTGCTGCCTTCCATTATAAGGGTCCTAGGTTTAAATCCCTGCAGGAACCACACATGTGGATTATTTTTCTTAATGCACATACCCAAGGTTTCCAGGGGGTTTTTTATCCCAAAAAAAAAAAAAAAACAAAGCCAATTGACAGACCAAAAAAAAAAAAAAAACACAAGCAGCATGATAAATTATATGCACAGTTTGACTAATTACTAAGGAGTACAGAGGATGGGAGTGAAATGAATACTCTCTCAGCAGTGAGTGTGTGTGATTCCTAAGCAGGGAATAGTCTCACAGTAGCTGCCCGAGAGGAGAGGTGATGTCTGAGCATGTGTGGCCAGGACTGAGGAGCTCTCGTCACTGGTCATATTCCCTGGACACAAGCTACACACTATGGATCACTAAGGAAGCACCTAAAACAAAAATGCTACAGAATTTTTCAGAATGATGAAAAGGTTTAAAATTTGCACGTTTTCCACATACATTTTTCTTTGTGACAAAACCCTTCTAATCTTTTTGTAGAGCTTCACTCTCTGCTTGATTACTTTGTACAGGGTAAATAATGACATACAATGTATTCTGAAAACATATTGCATTATGATGTTCTCAAAAATTAAATTAAAAGGGCTATTTGCACCACATTGATTAGCGTTACACATCTAGGCAAAGGTCCTGATTTTGCCTTCTTTTTGAGTTACAGCAGTTCTCATCTCCTGCTTATTTATAGAAGGTTGCTGACCACCTCTGCTTTAGCAGCCCTGCCCAGGATGGTGTCATCACTTCCTGCTGTGTCTTAACAGCACAGAAGCTTGTTTATCTTTCTTACTGACAAACTTTAATCCTTTAGAGCTCTGTAGCCATGTGCTCTGCTGTTAAAACCCCTCCATTACCAATGTCCCTCTAGCAGGTTCAGCTAGGAATAGCAGAGCTGAAATATTCACTGCTGTAGAACCGCCCACAGCCTGAATAGGGAGTGGGAGCCTGAAGCTGGTTGTGAAGAGCAGATTCTGTGAATCAGTATGGGGAACACGTATTTAAAACCAATTTAACAAAAAAAAAAATCTGCAACATATTGGGGCACATCTATCAATAGTGTCTTAACTGTAAGGGTATGTTCACACGGCGTAATTGCGGCATGTACAGTATGCCTGCAATTACGCTGGGGGATTTTGGAGTCGCACGGATCAGTGCGTACTCCTGCGGCGTGGAGGGGGAAGCCCACTGGCCCCATTGACATTCATTACTTGCGGTGCATATTTGCTGCGGGGAGAGGAGGCGTAATCCATAGTTCTCCATGAGAACTATGGATTACCGTAATTTCGACGCACATCTCGCTCGTATTAGAGCGCAAATACGCCACGAAATGTGCGCGGAAATTAGCCCGTGTGAACATACCCCAAGACCATTTTAAGTTAGACCAGACAGTCTTACAATGCGCCACATTTATTATAGTGTAGAACTGTCTAGTCTAAGTTTGTACCACCTATAAAAGTTGGCTTACTTTTATGCCACAAACCATGAAAAATGCAGGTGCATTTAAGCCACGCCCCCTTTCCCAAGGCCACACCTGTTTGTCGGACAAGGCGCAGAAGCGTCCGAAACTGTCTAAAACACACAGTAAATGTGGCGAAAAGCTTTTAAGACATTTTTGGCGCAAATTGAGCCAGAATTCGGGTGCAACTGCTGTGATAAATCTGCCCCATTGTGTGTGAATTTTGTACAAGGGATTTGTAATAGCCCATCCATATAGCTGGTACTGGCTGGAAACGCCACAGTAAATCTGTCACTTGCGCAGTCGCACATGGACGTTGATGTAATTGCTATGTAAAAGTGTAATTTCTCAAAAATAGGAAGCATAAGTACTCGTCGGAAGTAAAACGTTCAAGGACTTTCTCCGTGAAAAGCAGCTGCCGTTAATGAGCGGCTTTTGCTCTCACAGGTGGGTCTCTTCTGCAGGCTTGATATGGGTTCAGGCACACACACACCCAGGTCAGTGTTAAAACATGTCAGGTGTGAGGAGCTCTGCGCTGGGCTTGGCTGCGCTTCTGAAATAAATACACAAATGACTAAGAGAAAAATCAAAGCCGACCTCCGATAAGCCAGCGCGCCATTCCCTGGGATGCATCACGCGGGGAGCCGAGCAGGCTACACTTATTCTCTCCAGTACCACTTACTGCAATCGCCCGTACAGGCGGTTACCAGAACGCCTTTATTTAACGTGCAACCGCATAAGCTCAACAAATTGTACATGGGGGGTAAAAAAAAAAAAAACCCACTTGCGTGAAAAGATATCCAGCGCATCACAAGATGGAGCGCACTGTAAGGCCTTGTCCCCACGGCACCGGTTTGCAGTTTTTAAAACAGTCTGAAAAATCGGCCGCAAACTTTTACATGGGCCTCTATGGAAAACCTGCGCAGCAGTCCCTACTGCACGGGTTTCCCGCCCAGCAGATTTTCAGACCGCCGGCCGCCCGAAAAACATTCTACATGTTCATTCTGCTGGAATATGAACTAGTGAATGCGAAGGGGGAGGGCTTTTCTCCGCTAATCGCGGAGAAAAACCGCCCTCCTCCCCCCGCGGCCGTGTACACGGCACAAACTGGACATATACCAATCGGATAAACCGACAGGTATTTGTCCCGTGCCCTGGGAACACGCCCTAAGGGTATGTTCACACGGTCAAATTTCGGCACGCATTTCACGCTGTATTTGCGAAATTACGGTAATCCACAATTCTCACAGAATTATGGATTACGCCTCCTCTCCCCCCCTCATACAATACAATCATATTGTACGCGCAGAGAGATGACATGTCATTTATTCGCGGCACTTGCACGCCGTGAGTAATGCGTGTCTATGGGGTCGGTGGGAGTACTCGTGTATCAGCGCGGCTCCCGAACACCCGGTGTAATTGAGGGGCGTACTGTATGTCCCGCAATTACGCCGTGTGAACATGAGTCTAAAATGCTCTGAATTACCAGCATTATACCCCATTCCTTATAGCATCTGGTAACCAGAATAGATGGAGCGTGCATGTCCTCACTTGTGACCAAACACGGCATACCCTTCCCATATTGAAGTCAGAGCAAAACGAGATGGGGTCCCCACCACCTAATGACAGGACGGAAACCACAGCAGAAGCCATAATGAAGGTATAAATAATAGCGCCACATATTAGAGAAATGACAGACGCGCCAGAGAGCAGAAAGCCACAGACTTCCTAAAAAAGGTACAGGGCCTTATGCATGAAAAAGGTCTAGCAGTAAGACTGTTGCCCATAGCAACCAGAGCTCAGCTTTCATCTCAGTGCTGTGGAAAAACGAAAGGAGAGCTCCGATTGGTTGCTAAGTGCAACAAAGACAGTCTTCCTGTTAAATAAATGTGGCCCACAGTGTTATCACGCCAAAGGGGCTCGCTCAACCGCTAGGCCCCATTGCAGCTGCTGCAGCCATGGCACTCCCCTGTATCACCAGCTCTGAGGGTTGTACAGTGGGTGCTATGGCTCCCGGCAGCTCAGGCCTTATGCAAGGTGAACAGCTCTGTGTGCTCAGGATGACACTTGTTCTCCACTATATACAATGCTAGCAAGAAAGAAAGCTTCTGTAATACAGCATACCCTGGGACATGCTAAACCTGTGCCTCGCAATAACACTGGGCATACATCTAGGTACATAGCCTGGATGTGTAACACAGCATGTACATACAGACTGATGATCCCTCTGTCACCAGGGGGTAATCACCTGGACTTCAGGGATTAGGGGCAGTGCCCCTAATGACTCCAGTCATAGAAATGCTCCGAGTTCCATTATTACTGTTTTACCCTTAAAAGGGGTTATCCAGCAACCAAAAAAATCCTCAAATGACTGACCTGAGTCTTCATCTACCTGCCTGTGATGTTTTTAGAGTGAATATGTACAATTCCTGTACTGCATGTAGCTTCCCTTTTCTGCAGCACTACCTGTTCCAAAGTAGTTCCTTTTGCTGTGTAGAACTACAAGCCCCAACACACACATACATATTTTATATATAGGAGCCAGATCTCCATCACAGGCACAGCTCCTTTTGTTGTTGGAGGCCACCATCTCTACTTCTCCATTGTAAGCTCTTGTGGGCAGGGTGCTCTCTCTTTCCGTATCATTGTGTCGCTTAGTGTTACTGTATATGCCGTCTACTATATTTGCCTTCTATTATGTACCAGAACCCCTTGACTTTTACAACGCCCTGGAGCGTATGGCTCCTAAATAAATAAATACTACTACATGACGGAGCACCCACCTCAGCCATCCGGTGAGGCACCTTGAGAAGTCCTTGGTGTTCTCAGGAGAGGACGGCTGCCTTCATGAATATGAAATATTCTCCATATGGAAATGTAAAGGCGAGGTCAGACCAAACCGAACGGACTACAACACAAGCCATGAAAAGAAGAACGGGGCATGACCTCCGCACAACACCGGTAACAGTAAACAGCTGGCGGACGCGGTTACCAACTATTTTCTGGCACCTTCTCCGCATTCTCTTTAATAAGGTGTCGTACGTCTTGAGCCATTTTACTGCATTATTAAAAATAAGACAAAAAGACACCGTAAAGTCAACGGCACATAAATGCAACCAGGTCACCGACACCTTCCCGGGCAACAGTTCCATCTATTAAAAAAAAAAGTAAAAATGTAAGATTCAGCCTGAGAGGAATAAAGCCACCAGGAGTCCATAGGCTAAGAGTCGGAAAGTGGTTCCTGGAGGTTTATTAGCTATGCAGACCACAAGAGCGACTTCAAAGCCCCAACCAAAGCTCATTAGGGAAATTCCACAATATTTCAGCAGCATTCATCTTTTACAGCTTTGTGTAAAAAAGAAAAAAAAAACTGAAATACACTGCAACCATAAGCTCCATATTAAACCATTACTGTGAACATTGGTATCACCCAAAGTGTGAGAACAGTAGGAGGTAGGGCTCACTGAACCCAGTTCAGACTCCCAGTCACAACTCTTCCATGAAGGTGGCCACCCAAGACTGCACTGATCAAGCAATTGTGGGACATCAAGATCACGCGCTTAGATGTGAAACCATGGCCATACTCCACCAAAACCCATGATCCCAGCACACACTAAGGGTATGTTCACACGGCTCATTTAGACGCGGATTTTTCAGCACCCAAAACCTCACCTGAAACGCGCTTCTTCTGAAGAGGTTTTCGATGCGTTTCTCAGTGCGTTTTTTGGAGGAGGTGTTAGGCGAGGTCGTCACTGTTTTCACATACACAAATTAACATCAGGGCAAAAAAACGCGCCAAAAATGCGTCTAAAAATGTGCCGCGGCTCTGAAGCTCTCCATTGATTCTTGTGGGGATTTTCAATGCGGATAACACTTCAAGAATTTATTACTCTTTTTCCGAACCCAAGACAACTTCCAAAGAAGCAGGAAAAATGCACTGAATAAACCTGGTTCTGCATGACCAATGCTGTTTTACATAGGCATTAAGGAAAATGAACTGGGGCGTTTGAGACGTTTTTGATGCAGTTTCGGGAGCAGAAATCGACCAATTTATAGGCACAGAGCAACAAGAATATAAAGGGGTGCTTTCACACAGCGCGTTTGTGTGGTGCAATTAATGCTGTACATTACTGTACAAAAACCTAGCTGCATGTGAACGCACCGCACCCTAAGGTAGTATCTGAGCCTGAAACAATTACCACCTCTCACATGGATGATTGAGTGCACAGAGCGCATCTTGGAACAGAAATTGAGCTCTTTATGCACCAAAATCTCTATCAGGACTTTAACTCACAGTTCAACTTTCTCTACACATCCATTTACTCCGAATTATTTATGTGTTTTCAGCATAGAAAATGGACCAGGAGCCAGGGCTCTGATTTAGCCCAACTGAATGTGGCCAATTTGATTTCTATAATGTAGTGAAATCCACAGGTAGGACAGAGGGGAGCAATACACAGCAGAAACCCAAGGTTGCCCCGGGGATCGCTGCCACGTTTGTTTTTTTTGTTTTTTTTTTTTTAAGTCATGGTCTGCGGCAATGACAAATTTAACAGATGTTATACACCTTGAATAAAAGAAAAAAAAAAGAAAAAAAAAAAGCTCCCACTCACAACTAGAACGTTAGCATTCTCGCTCTTATAAGGTTACCATGAAGCATTACAGTGTGAAGTGGCCGGATAAAAATTCCTGCTCCAGTACGTAATGCAGACAGCCCTCACTGTAAATGATTACTACACGTCGGCTAAAACCAAACTCCTGGCACGGATTATAGCATATAAAAAGCACAGGAGCTGCTGCTGTTTCTACCCAGACGAGCCCAACAGCAGTCATAGTTCTGGTGCAAAACCCAACAGCACCACCCTGCACAGGACGCATCACAGCTACATGTATGTTCTTTCAGGGCGACCAGACTCCTAGTGGACAAACCTTATATGAGGACCTTGGGAGATGAAGTCCTCTGTGCTACTTCCCCATGGTCACGGATGGTGCCTCAGTCAATGAGGCGAGCAGATACAATGTGCTGGTGGTCAGGACCGCCCTTCACCAGGTGATCCACTCCATAATGCAGTCCCCACACAATTACATTATTAGGAATCCAAAAACTAGGCACCAGCAGCAAAGTTTTAGGCACCATTTATGTAAACCAACCCTACAGGAACACTGGCATCAAATGACCTCCGTTACCTACATGATGGCACTCGTTACCGAAACCTCCCACCAAGGTCTCATTCACATCACATTTTTGGCCCCAGTCGCAGGAATACATCAGAATAGCTTGAAAATGGTGCCCCAGATTACACTGCAGCAGGGTCGTCTATAAACATAGGCTCTTTTGGTCTAGGTTTGGTCTATTTCCCAACTGTTAGGCTATGTTCTCATGGTGTTTGTTAAAGGGGTTTTGCCACAAAGTAAAATTGACGTGGGAAGCTTGCAAATGAAATAAACATTTTCACCATTTATCATTATTAAAAATTCTGCACTGTTTTTGTTTTAGCTGCTCCTTTAGTTATCCATTGTTTACAGCTCGTCTCCAGGGGATACGACCAGGGCTGAGAGCTCCTCAGTCCTGGTCAGACATCACCTCTCCTCTCAGGCATCTACTGAGTGTTCAAACCCCAGGTGCTGTCATTCTACTCCCGTCCTCTGTGCTCCTTCGTAATTAGTCAAACAGTGCAAATAAATAAAAAAGAAACCTTAAATGAAGTATGTGCATTAATAAATAGGAAGGGGGAAAAAAAAAAAAAAAAAAAAAAAAAAAAAAAACAGGTTTGGTTCCTGCAGGGATTTGAACCTAGGACCCGTGCTGTGAGGTAAAAACTTTACCTCAGCTACTCACAATTCTTTACATAAAGACCTTTCTTTGACTAGAGAGAGGAAAGGCCTGGTGATGTCATCCTGCTGGGTCACATGATATGCAATTCAAAACAAATCCACACGCCCCCTTCTGAGCACACAGAGCTGAAGAGCTGGATGCAGTAGGTATGAAATGAGATTGTGGCAAAACCCCTTTAAGTACATATAAGGGCAAGTTTTACGTACCAAAAAACAGACTCCAAAACGTCATTGAAATCAATGCAATCGCGCTTGAAAAATGAATGTAAAATACATATAGTCATTCATACGATACCGGATTTACATACATTTTTGCATTGCATTAAATGGATGCGTTCAAAGAAGACAAACTATAGGGATCCGCTTCCGCAGTCCAGAAAACGTATCCAAAAATGTACCACGCTCTGTGGTACATTTTTGAATGCGTTTGACACAATATGTTTTATGTATTGCAAAAATGTATCCAAGACACTGTCTGCACATACCCTAATACTTTGTGCACCACAGTATACATATACACCACTCACAAAAAGTTAAGGATATTTAACTTTTGGTTGACATTTCAGGATGAACATAACATTTTGTGAATTTTTTTTTTTTTAAATGCACTAAAATGAGCCCATCTCTTAACTTCAGATGCACATGTCCAACTGTTCAGTGTTTCAGTGCTTTTTGCACAACTTGCTGATCTCTAACAAGGAGCTTAATGGGAAAATTCACAACAAGTATTTGATCCCGGAATCCCCCAATAAATTTAGGGGATCAATCTGAACTGGGATTTAAACCGTCCTCCTCATCAGGCTGTTCACATTCTGACCTCATGAGACCAAGACAACACCTTACAACTGATCAGAGGTTCCTCACCATTGGGAGGCCTCAAGTAGGATGCTGTCAGACGGAAGTGGCCACTAATCTTAGAGGGTCATCAGCAGGTTACAAGAGAGACTGGAAGAGCCACAGAAAGGCAAAGAAGCGAATGTCCTTGGGCTCCATCATACACTGATGACCGCTTCATTGTAAACAGGGCCCTGTGTAACCGGATGATGAATGTCACACAACTCCAGGAACGTTTAAGGGAGGTGAGAGGCAACCAAGTGTCACATCAGATCATTTGTAACCGTTTACAATTGTTATGTTCATCCTCAAATTTCAACAAAAAGCCAAATATCCCTAACTTTTTGTAATTAGTGTATATGGTCTACTGGTCCAACATTCTCCATGGACCCAATATACTTATAGCCATGGCCTACCATTCTTCCTGCACCCCAATACACTCATATGTGGCCTACCACTCTCCATGCACCTTGAAATACACAAATCTAGGGTCTATCACCCTTGTGTCCGCCCCATAAAGTGTATCCAATCAGGAAACAGAACAAACAGTCCAGGAGAGATTATGTTTGATTTGAGAAGTCTATAAAATAGTTGTACTTTGCAAAATAATAAAAAAAAAAAAAAGCTGACTAGTGACATAACTTATATAGTCTTGCTTAAAGGGAATGGGTCATAAAAAATTACTTATTGTTTTATGTTATACACATTTGTAAAGAATTTTCGGTCATATTTTTTAAAAATTTTCCATATCACTGTCAATATTTAACAATTCTTAAGTCCTGCAGTTTTCACTTTGGCCACTAAGCCTAATAATAGTCTGACACTTCCTGTTCTGTAGAGAAAGATTCTCAGTTGTCGGCTCATTATCAGCACAGAGAGGGTCAAACTGAAAAGAGACACCAGTGTGAATAGATAACACAGGATCCACCAGTCACAAGAGGAGATAGGCACAGTTTAACCTTTCACCTCCCTGCACAGTGATTTCTTCCCAGGTCACAGAGCACGACTAGAAAACGCTCCTATAGAAGTCAATGGGACTGAGTCAGTCTTAAGTCTCCTATTTGCATGAAGCTACTGCAAGCATCAGGTCCTTTTAACCTGATATGCAGAGGGTTACATGTAGGAGCTGAGGTGCTAAGTGTAGATAAAAGCATGATATGAACAAGCCCTTACTGACACATCCCCCCAGGTTACCAATCAACACCTGTCCTAGACTTTGCATGTGGTATCAGTCTTATCTCTGCTTAAAGCAATTAGCCAGGACCTGAATAACATTAAGATTGGGTGCAAAATGACATTATGCAAATGTTTCATGCAAAACTAATTATGTGATGGAGAAACAGACAGGAGCTCCTTAAACTGTGCAGCCTCTGTTGTAGTCCTCTGAGCACATTTCCTCTACGTTGGGGTGGGGGGGGTTAGCACCGAGTGCAAACAAAAGGTGCTAAAAGCACAGTAAATACAGCAGAACTTGTTCTCCACAGAGGCCATTGTGAATTTATGAACCAGAATGGGATTGTTTGGTTTCATTTTATTTATCCTCTATAGGGCTAAGCAAACTGGAAAATGTAAACCCCAGCCAAGCAGAAAAGCGGAGAAGACAGACATGTCCGCGTGCCAGAGGCCAAGACCATGTGGGAGCTCTACCTAGTACCAGCAATGAAAGACCCATAGATCTGTGGTCACCACATGGGAAACATACGGTAGATTTTACTGGATATGAACCACTTCATTCACGGGACATCTGAAGACCCTTTAAGGTAGAAGATACAAACAAATATGGATGGTTGGATTCAGACATCCAACAACCTTTAGTTTTAGAGGAATCTACCTGATCACTTGTCTATAGTGGACTCCACTTGGAGGGGGAGGGGGTGTATATACAACCTTACGCTGTTTGGAAGTACCCATTACCTATGTGGCCTCATGTATCCCATGGTGATTAAAGGGGTTGTCTCAGTACATACATTCATTTCACCTGTTTCCTCAGTTTCATTTTTGAATTCAGGAACGCGTTTACTGGCTACTACTGTCCTGCAGTGATGAGCTGCTGAGGACAGCAGGTCTGTAGCTATAGTGACCAGCGCTGGCAGCCTATCAGGAGAGATTGAACAGGTCTGTAGCTATAGTGACCTGAGGAGCTAGTGCAGTTCATAAAAGATGAGATATCTAGGAATAGGTAGGATACTGTTAATGGACACATATTGCAAAGCGACTTGCCTCTACAAGATCTTTAACATAAAAAGCAATCCTTGTAGTGAGACAACCCCTTTAAGGACCAGTGACCAGGAAGATTCCTCTCCACGCTGAAGGTTGTTGGATATCAGAAGCAAACTTCACTGATACGTGATTGTATCTCCTAATACCTTAAAGGGTCTTCAGAACGCTGTTCGACTTGATTTATGGTCATTAGGCTGCGTGTCTGAAATACGGATTTAACAACGTTCCAGTCAGATCTCATTGATTTCAATGTAGAATACGAACTGTCGTTCACACAATACGTATTTTACGTATCTAATCGTATTGCGTTTTTCCGGACAAGGAACTGACAGTTTGATTCCTCATCTGTTTTACAAATGTAAAATCCCCATAGGAAACAAGGGAGCATTTTTTGGAGGCTAAAAAACATATCCAAACTTGCACCACACTTACCGGCACGGATTTAGATGCATTTTACGCGCCTAAAACACACATTGGGTCCAAACCTGAATGTCTTGTGTTGCGATTATATTTTATATCAAGTGGGTTATTTTTCGGTTATTTGACCCAACCTTATTGGTTTTTTTGGAAATTTTATTCTTTTAAGAGTCGGGGGCTGCTGAGGTGATTTTAAATTTTGGGTTTTTTAGGTATTTAAATTTAATTTGGGTTAGAAAACTTTATTAAAGTATAGATCCATTGATTTTCAATTTAGATTTAAAATACGTTAATTATGTTTGAAAAAAAATAGCGCACGCCGTGTGACCCTCCCCGAGAGCTTTTAGGTTGGATGACAACAACTTCATTGTCCTTAGTGAATGTAAAGTGGTTCATCTTTAGTAAATCCTCCAAAATTTTCCCAAAAGAAGTAGTCGATACACACTGGGCCTCATTTCTGAAAGCATAGGGCTGTCTGTTGCCCATAGCAACCAATCAGAGCTCAACTTTCCTTTCTCCAGAGCAGTAGAAGAAATGAAAAGGTAGGCACCGACTGGTTGCTAGGAGCTCCGGTTGCTATGGGCAACATGGACAGTCCTACACTTACACAGTTTTCATAAATGAGGCCCATTTCATAATTACAGAAATTTTGTATCAATTTTTGAGTGAGATCACCTCAAAATTATTGCAATGATGAAAAGCCTGCAAACTGCTGCAGGATGCGGCTGTACCTTCCACTGCAGCCAGGGGCTGGGGCCTGTATTAAGTCACCACAGTAACTGTATCCCATGTACAGACAATGCTGTAAATGATCCCACCGCAGGGTATGATTCCACACAGCATCAGGTGCTGACAGTGAGAGATCAGGCCCGGCACTTGCCAAACACAAACTATAGCAGGCCTCTAAGCTCAAACCCACATAGGTTACCGGGAGAAGGAAAGAAAACAATCCGAGATGAGCCACAGGGAAACTGGGCTGTACGAATGGATGGGAGTCAGGATTCACCAACTCCAGCTCATGCTGCAAGCAGTTACATTGCACAGGAGGGATGGTCAGGGGTCCCAAACACTAAGGGTATGTTGTAACCATACGCCTGAAGTGAACAAATTCAGAGTTCTCATAGAGGGCTATGAATTACACCCGTCTTCACCGGCATACAATATGCACGAATCGTAAACAGGGAGAGAGAAGTGACAGGTCACTGACATGTTCTGTAGAGAGATTTTCAGCAGTCTCCTCTTTATCAGCACAGGCAGGATTACACTGAAAGGAAACGCCAATGTGTAGAGATAACACAGGATCCACCATTCACAATAGGAGATGTCACAGCTACCCCTCCCTGCACAGTTACTTCTTCCCGGGTCACAGAGCATGCCTAGAAAACTATCCTATAGAAGTTAATGGGTCTGCTGCTGTTCACAGGCTCCAATGCGCATGAAGCTGCTGTAAAGCATCCTGCTGCCAGAAGCAGTGCAGGCAAGATGGCCGCCCCCACAATCTGATATAGACAACCGAACCGAGAAATCAACAATCAGAAAATAAAATCAGCGAAGAAGAATATGGATCAGGGGCTTGTTTTAATACGTAAAAAATTGGCGAAAGATTCAATTTAACCAGCTGCTTATCCCCGGCTTAGGAATCCAGCGGGCAGTCTGAGCAGATAGTTAAATTGGGTTGTGGGAAAACATCTATTAGAACCTAAATCTTATTCATTGACCCATCTGCTCATTCTGGTCTTACCCCGTTTCCCCAAAAATAAGACCTGTGCATTTTTTTTTTTTTTTTATACAATTCAGAGTTTGGTGCTTATGCTGATGTTTGTGATGAAATCACTGCAATATATTAATACATAGGAAGGTAGGAGCCCAATGGGTAGTCTTAAAGGAGTGTTCTCACCATAGACTCTGATGGTAGATCGATAGAATAGGCCAAAGTCTGACAGTTGCAGGTCCCAGACGTCGTACCCACACCTATCTTGGGAACAGGCCGCTGAAGGTCTCAGCTCGGAATTGAAAACCACTCACTTGTGCTGGACTCTCCATTCTGTTCTATGAGAGGAGTAGAGCTCAACACACCACTCCTCTGTGCAGAACAGAATGAAGAGTCGTCATCAAAAGTGATCAGCTCTCTGTTCTGCTCTGTAAGGGCTTGTTCACATGGAGTTTTCACTCCGTGTTACAAGCGCTTTTCGGATCGTCTTGGGTTCCCGTTGTCGGTCCCCAAGCGGATCTTAACAGCAGTGAGATGCTATGAATGTCAATTCTTTTAAAGACGGGAGCGAGCAGCGCTATTGAAACACGCAGCGGCGATCTCTCATGTGAACGCCGCTGCGTGTTCCTCAGACAGCAGTGAGAATCTCACTACTAATTGTTAGATCCATCTTGGGGACCGACAGTGCGGACCCCAAGGCGGATCCGAAAAGCGCTTGTAACACGGAGTGTAAACTCTGAGAACAAGCCTTAACCGTACGGGGCCCACCGCTGAGATCGGTGCGAGTCCCAGAGGTGGGACCTGCACCCATCACACTTTGATACTGTTTCGCAATATGATGGGATCACCCCTTTTATGAGTGTCCAACAAGCATCCCAGAACCTACAGAGGTAGCCGGCAATCAGAGGAACCTCAAATCATGAAACGAGCAGAGGTTTCAAAGTAAGAAGTTGCTGCTTCTACATCTCACAAGACTATTTGTTGATCAGCTCTGCTCCATTCCATGATGCCGGGAGATCAGACTGTGCAGAATATCAGAGCTTGGAGCACTTGCAGCCATAGAGCTCTGGAAACCGAAGGGGGTGGGAGCGGTTACTGCTCAGCATGGGGGCAGATGTCATCAGCAAACAACTTCTAAAGGTCCCTTATTGTGCACTGATGATACGTCCTCACCTGTGGCTATTGACCCAGGCAGGTAGACACGACACAGCTCGCACCATCTCCGGTGACATCCGCCCGGGCGTGCAGGTCTCCTCATAATACCCGTCCCAGACATGAATCCCTGCCATGTCCTGACCGTCCCTGATGTGCATGTGATGTGTAAGCCCCGCACATGGCTTCCAGGTCCATCTATGTGTAGGACGCGAGCCCCACATCTGCAGAGCAGGCAGGCTGGAGGCCGTCTAAGCAAGGCCTTCTCCTGAAAGGCTTGCAGCTCATTAGGCTCAGTGCAGTCCCGGCACGAGGTGACGAGACTATGGGCAGAGAGAGGGGTCACTGTTTCTTTCATAGAAGGACAAATCCTGATCTCTAGATGACGACATCATTATTATTCCGCAAGAGCCTCCATACAATATCCATCGCCCGCCAAACAAGAGAAGAGGAAGGTCAGACAGAAGGATTGCCGAAACTCCACACTGCCACTGTCTGATGGTGAAGCCCCCCCCTCACTGCTCCCAATGGCCATGGTGTGAGGAATATACATTCAGTGGAAGTGACACCAAGGCCATGAAAGCTGGATCCCTAAAGCCGTGGCTGCTGTGACTTCTGACATCAGGAGAAGACCTAGCACCCAGATAATACAGAGCAAGAACGCTATGGAATTGATGGCTGATGGATTCCACCATTACTGTTCTTATGCACATAAGACAGCAGGCCGCTCCTGCAAAAAGCACCAGGTTTGGACAGCTTAGCTCTTATATGTATAGGTGCCCTACAGCCTTAAAGGGGAGTTCTCACCCTCCTGTTTTACAACGGCTGCTCTTCACAGCCAGCTCTAGGCTCCCGCCGCCTGGGCCGGGCCGCGCCACAGCTCTAGGCTCCCGCCGCCTGGGCCGGGCCGCGCCACAGCTCTAGGCTCCCGCCCCTGGGCCGGGCCGCGCCACAGCTCTAGGCTCCCGCCGCCTGGGCCGGGCCGCGCCACAGCTCTAGGCTCCCGCCGCCTGGGCCGGGCCGCGCCACAGCTCTAGGCTCCCGCCGCCTGGGCCGGGCCGCGCCAGCTCTATGCTCCCGCTGCCTGGGCCGGCCGCGGGCGGCGCCACAGCTCTAGGCTCCCGCCGCCTGGGCCGGCGGCGGGCGGCGCCACAGCTCTAGGCTCCCGCCGCCGGGGGCCGCGCCACAGCTCTAGGCTCCCGCTGCCTGTTCAGGCTGTGGGCGCTCTACAGCAGTGACTGACTATTTCAACTCTGCTGCTCCTAGCGGAGCCTGTTAGAAGGAAATCAGTGATGGAGGGGTCTAAACTGCATGGCACAAGGCTACAGAGCCCTAAAGGGTTACGTTTTATCAGTAAGAAACAAAAGCCAAGCTGCTATGCTGGTGATAAGACACAGCAGGGAGGGTGTCAATACCCTGGCGACGGCTGCTAGAGTATAGAGAGGTGATCGGTATCCTAAGAAAACTTCTGTAAACAAGCAGGAGATGAGAACTGCTCTAACGCCGCAATTAAGCAAAATCAGAACAGCAATGTACTTGGTAATCTTTATTTACCTTTACCTACACATTTAAAGCTCCTCAATAAAATATGAAAACCCCTTTAATAAAAGTCTATGGGGATTCTACAGGTATGTAAGGTTTTACACGGAGGGATTTCTCAGGAGTTCTGTACTAGTCTCATGTCCCACCCCATGCCCTTTTACAGAAGCAATCAGTGAAAGAAACACTGCAGGGGGCCTAAATCTGATCAATAATGCAGACTGCCCAGTGTGACTTCTCTGATGCACGCATAGTAATCAATTGGTCTCAAGCAAATGCAACCATCTCCCAGCCCCAGCGACGCCGGCTCAAACTATATAGAAGGGCGAGCTCACACAGGGCAAACCTGCCGCAGACTGTTGAAGATTTGGGGTGAATCCACACAACGAGTAACATTAAAAGGCCCCGTTCACATGGCTTATTCACGCCGGATTTGCGAGCCGGATTGTGCTTGCAATTCCATCTTGAATAAGGGGGTGGGGGCGCGGCCCCCCCAGCCCCATAGACTTTCATTATCCACGGCGCGTATTGCCCTGGATAATGTGCAGGTCACTTTCTCCCCCCGCGGGATTCGCCAGCGGGGAGGAGCGAAGGAATCCACTGTTATCTATGAGAACTGTGTATTACAATAATTACTGCGACGGATTGGCGCCGTACTGCAACACAAATCCGGCGCGGAGTATGGCGCCAATCCGCGCCGAAATAAGCCGTGTGAACGAGGCCTTACTCATCCGATTCTGCAGCTGTAAACTACGTGGGATGAAGCAGTTCTCAACATGTGTTTTGTGGATTTTAGGTTGTATGGATTTACAGTCACAAAACAAGTGCCATTCACGTCTATGGGGTTTTGGTGCAAACCCCACTGGAATACGACGGAGTCTTTAAAAGTTGGAGTTATTTTTTTTTTTTATCAGGGCCCTGTTAACGGTTATTCCGAGGATTTGTGCCGTATTGAGGCACAAATCCGCGTGAATAAGGGGGCGGGCGGTGGGCGGGCCGGGGCCGGGGGGCTGCTCCGGCCCATAGACATGCATTGTTTCGGCGCGTCGCGCGTTATAATGTGAGGTCACTTTTCCCCCGCGGCGATTTCCAAGCGGGGGGGCGCGATCACTGTTTCTAGAGACAGTGGATTACGTAATGACTCCGACGGATTTGGGGCCCTATTGAAGCGAAAATCCGCGGAATACGGCGCCATGTCGGCAATAGCCGTGTGAACGAGGCCTTAAAGGGAATGTGTCATCAAAAAACTAAATTGTTTAACTCACATTTTTATATTAAACACATTTTTTAGGAATTTTTTTTTTTTTTTTTTTTATAATTTTCCAGATCACTTTCAATATTTTTTTTAATAATTCTTAGTCCTGCAGTTTTCACTTTGGGCCCCTAAGCCTAATAATGGCCTGACACTTCCTGTTCTGTTTAGAGAGCTTTTCAGCAGTGTTTGCTCATTATCAGTACAAGCAGGGTCAAGCTAAAAAGGAGACACCAATTGTGTACAGATAACACAGAATCCACCAGTCACAAGAGGAGATGTCACAGCTCCCCCTCTCCCCTCCCCTTCACAGTGAAAAAATATCCTATAGACATCTATGGGACAGAAACTGTCTTAAGAATCCTATGGGCATGAAGCTGCTGTAAAGTATCTCTCCGACTGCTGTTAAAGCCGTGCAAGCAAGAATGTCTTCCCCACAATCATATATAGACGGACGAATAGAGAAATCTACAAAAGGGGAAAAAAAAAGACTGAGAGGAAAAGCATATGGATCAGGGGCTTGATTTAATAAGTTAAAAAAAAAAAAAAAAAAAAAAGTAAAAATTTTGGCGACAGATTCCCTTTAAAAAACTTGTTTGAACTACAACGGGTATTTCCTATTGAGGTCAATGGGGAGGCTTTATTTCCACTTTTAGATGCCCCTTACTGGGGATTCTACTGCAGATTTTTTCAACATGAACTTTAATGAGGGCAGGCAAAATCTGCAAAAAAAACCTTTAATTGAACAAGACCCCAGACCCCCGAAACGCGTAAATGTTTTGTTTTCATTTTTTTTTTGGGGTTTTGCTTTTTGGCTTTTTAAAAAAATCCTTATAATTCTTGTTGCTGTTTATACGCTTTTCTTTGTTTTTTCTTTTTTCCAATGAGAAAAATTCAATAACGCTGCACTCCCGCAATGTTTTTTGCGGATGTCCATGCATAAAATGCGCTACAGAACATTGGTGGCGTCCCATTGTTTTCTATACAAACCATCAGTGCACTTTTCACATTATTTGAGGAGTTTTGTGATGTGTGAAAGAAAAGAAAAAAAAAAAGTTCATGTCATTTCTTTGTGTGCCCAATTTAATGGTGGAAAGTCCATGGGGATTACAAAAAAAGAAGTGCCCCAAATGACGCGCATTATGTTGTCGCGTATTTTGAAGCGTAACGCATTAAAAATGTTTCTGAAACGAAAAAGATGAAAAAAAACTCAAAAAAACCCTAAACCCCAATAACTGAAAAAAAATTCGTAAAAACACATTTTTCCCGGGGACAGCCACTTATTAGATTACAAAATATTACAGTGTGAACATTTCCACACCAAAATCCGCAGCAAACCCCACCCCATGTGAACATGCTCTAAGGCGCTCTTTCTAGTAGCATTTTAGCCTTGAGTTGAATAACCTGAGAGACGCGTCACTGACAGCCAAATTGATAACATCTGCAGGTCCCCCCTGGACGCCATGACCAAATCACTGGTAAGGTGGATGGAAGAAACCGAACAGTTATAGAAAAAATGCAGCTAGAAACCTCATAATTCATCTAGAGTCCAATGACCCAAGCCGATCCATCAAACAAGCAAAAAGGTACTTCAGACTAGCCTTTATTCTGTGCCTTTAGGGTCCGTCTACATGGCGAGGATTACCAGTTGGTTTTTGATGAAGATTTGGCTTTTTCAAAACCGTCCAAAAAACGACTGCAAAACCATCCCCATGGCCCTCAATAGCAAATCCGAGTTGTAGACCTCACGACTCGCATTTCCTTTGGTCAGATCTCAAAACCGAGAAAAAAAAACTTGGAACATGTCCAATTTTCCATCAGATTTCACTCAGAAAACGGCAGAAAATGTACTCCCCTAGGTAATCTTTCCTGGTAAACACCTATACAAAAGCTAATAGATGTCTGACCACATGCACAGCACATACACAGTATAGGAGTAACACCAATATTAAACGGGGGTGCAAACAGCCCCCAAGAGAAAACGGAGTCACGCTGGGGGGGAAAAAAGGGGGGTATATGCGGGGGGGGGGTAGTAGTCACAGCTGGAGGGAGAGCCCAGGTATATAGCGGGGGGGGGGGGGGGGGGTGTAGTCACACCCGGAGGGGACCCCCAGGAATGGGGGGGGGGATTAGTCCACCCGGGGGGGAGACCGGGTATTAGGGGGGGGGGGGGGGGGGTAGTCACACCTGGAGGAGAGCCCAGGTATATAGTGGGGGGTGTATTAAGCTGGAGGGGAGAGCCCGGTATATGGGGGGGGGGGGGGGGTGTAGTCCATGGAGGGAAGCCCGGTATTAGGGGGGGGGGGTAGTAGTCAAGCGGGAGGGGAGAGCCCGGATTGCGGGGGGGGGTAGTAGTCACACCTGGAGGGGAGCCCAGGTATATAGCGGGGGGTAGTAGTCACAGCTGGAGGGGAGAGCCCAGGTATATAGCGGGGGGGAGTAGTCACAGCTGGAGGGAGAGCCCAGGTATATAGCGGGGGGGGGGTTGTCACAGCTGGAGGGAGAGCCCAGGTATATAGCAGGGGTAGTAGTCACACCTGGAGGGGAGCCCAGGTATATAGTGGGGGTAGTAGTCACACCTGGAGGGGAGCACAGGTATATAGCGGGGGGGGGGGGGGGTTTTTAGTCACCGGAGGGAGAGCCAGGTATATAGGGGGGGGGGGGGTGTATCACAGCTGGAGGGAGGCAGTATATGGGGGGGGGGGGGGGGGGGGAGTAGTAAACCGGGAGGGGAGCCAGGTATAGGGGGGGGGGGTGTAGTCACACGGGAGGGGGGGGCCCAGGTATATGGGGGGGGGAGTAGTCACCCCGGAGGGGAGCCCGGTTAAGGGGGGGGGGAGTATCACAGTGGAGGGAACCAGGATATGGGGGGGGGGTAGTATCACAGTGGGGGGGAGACCCATTTTGTGGGGGGGTGTAGTCACGCTGGAGGGAGACCCGGGTATATGGGGGGGGGGGGGGGGGATAGTACACTGGGGGGAAAGAGCCCAGGTATATTGGGGGGGGTAGTAGTCACAAGGAGGGGGCCCAGGTATATGCGGGGGGGGGGTAGTTCACCCCTGGAGGGAGA